>JANFNE010000014.1:0-178936 GCA_024867545.1 Phytopythium helicoides | reverse complement strand
CTCGATGGAGTTCAACAAGTTTATGTGCATCAATGACTTTGCTGGCAAGCTCAAGTTCCGGCACGATGATCAGTTGCTTGACATTGCTGTACTGCACAACGAAGAGGGTCTCTCGAAGGCGTCGCAGGTGACCGACATGAAGGAGCTGTCGGGCGTGTGAGCGATCGTACACGCAAGTGTCGCTGCTGCTGGCGCTCGGTCAAAGTATCGAGTGTCCTTTCCGAGTCATGGACGAGTTTGACGTGTTCATGGATTCGGTGAACCGCGATATGACAATCCAGTTGCTGGTGGACGCCGCTAAGCGAGATGCTGGCAAGCAGTTCATCTTTGTCACCCCGAACGATCTCAGGTATGTGTTTTTCTGTTGTTGGGGTGTTTGTTGTTGTAAACGGCGGGTGGCCTCACCCAATGCGATTTGGTGTGCCTTGTTCAGTGCGCTGCGACGAGACCCGATGGTGAAAATCCAGAAGATGGACCCGCCTCGTGACCGCCTGAATGCAGGTACCTAATGGACGACCCGGGGCGTGGAGCTCATGTGCTCCGTCCCTTCCTTATCAGGGTTGCGTTGTTCGTGGGATGGCAGTAAGTCTTGTCGTCGCCACCGCAGTAGTACTGTAGCTCCGTCTAGCATTCGTCTTTCATCCTTCGTAAGCGGCATCGTCTTGCCGCCATAGTATTATTTCTCGTGGATCCCCTTTGAAATGTGTGATAGACCGATCGAAGGTGAAACACCATGGCGATGATGAAGACGAGGCATTGTTCCAACACAAGACACAAGATGTGCTGTCTAGACAATGAATTCGCAATACATACAATGCGGAAAACCATTCCGATCGGCGCCACTCACTCTTCGAGCGGCGCAAAGTCGCCGCGCTGGAGCTGGGCATGGGCGCTCTTGCGTCTAATGGGCGTAGCAGCTCGCAGCTCTTCCATGCCGTCGTCGTCCGTAGCGTCTTTTGTGTTCTCACGGCAGTGCTCGGGTGCCAACGGATCTGGCAACGCATCCTTGGGCGTCTCAATGCAGCTCTCGCTACCACGCAATGCGTACCCTACCACGTGCTGCCGCACGAGTCGCACGAACGCAACGACCATGAGTGTTGCCACAGCGCAGAGTGCAAATATGGCCACGACCTGCACGGCCACGATGCTCGATGAGGTAGTGGTGACCGTCGTGGTTTCGCTACTGTCCTTCGCGCTGGACGTCGATGCCGCGAGCGTTACGAGCTTCGATGCGAGTGCTAGAGCGCCACCAGTAGGCGTACACACGAACAACGCGGGGTTTGCTCCAGTACCAAAGCGAGCAGGTGTGGTGTCTCGCAGCTTCAAACATCGAGAGGCGTCAAACATGGAGGAGGCCGAACACGTCGAGCAATTGGACATCTGCTTGCCGGTGGAAAGGTCGATCGGGTAAAGCTCGAATTGGGTGAACTTGTCCGTATCGCGCGCCAGTCCCGACCAAGAGTTGCCTCGCACGGCGTCAGCAACGCACCCGACCGTGTCGTTGCCATAGATGGTGTTGTACACAGCCCAGTAGCTTTCTAGCTCGCCAGACACATTGTTTAAGCGGTAGGTCGCGTCGCACTGAATGTCGCCGCATGTAATATCATTGCAGTTGCGTACTCGCACGCCGTACGTTGGCAGTCCCGAGTAGGGTTTGCGGAAATCAAAGTTGTCTCCAAAAGCAAGGTTGTGCTGCCCGCACTCGGAGAAGCGTGACCGGCGAGTGCGCCGCCACCGACGACGTACGGCATGGCGTCCCGCCACCGCTGTTGAGCGACAGAGGGTCATAGTTCCACTGGCAAACCGTATCCCGTCCAGCTTTAGCGTAGGCGATGCTAACGTAGAAATGGCTGTGAGTGGCCGTGCCAGTACCATTGGGGAAGGACGTGAGCTGCTTGATGTCTCCACGGCGCAGTTCAATGCCGTTCATTGGAGCTTCGTTGCCAGGATAACCGTCTGGCAGGACGAATGATGCCGCGGACGGAACTAGTAACGAATGAAGTATTGAGACCAAGCGCGCACAATGGCTTGTCGGGAAATGCACGAGACACCGATCCGTCAGCATTGCACCTCAGTCCTCCCGAGTATGTCGAAGCCGAGTAAGGGTCGCATCGACCAAGGTAAGGAACGCAGTCCGTGTCAGAGAAAGCCGTTCTCGGTGCAAACGTATGGCGGTTCGCATGCGTAGACGCACGTTTCCCCCGCTAGACATGGCTTGTCCATGGCAAAACCTGCATTGGCGTTGGAAGCGAATGGGCACTTGACGTGCAGCAGATGCGAGTCCATTGACGTATCGAGAGTGCAAGTTCCTGGGAGTGTCGTTGCGGATACGGTACTTCCATTTCCCGTGGCGCTTTGGCTGCTGTTGAGAATCCCAGCTGCTTCTACAACAGAGGAGCTACTTTCACTCGAGTCCGCTAGGGAGCCTTCGGTCAGTGCGGGAATTTTTGACGTCGGAGGCTGCGTGACGGTGTTCTCACTTGTGTCTTCATCACTCGTAGCTTCACTGAAAGTAGACGGCTGGAGCGTTGGGTTTGTGGTGTTTGTGGGCTCTGCAGACTTGCTAGCTGCATCACTAGTGGTCGTACTCGCGCTCTCCGTGGTGGTGGATTTGATGGCCGTCGCAAGTGTGGCGATCACCAGCCGCCGTTCCGACGGCCCGAGATACCAGCCGACAAGATCAGAGTCTTGCGCTTCCTCTCGTAACGCTCTTGCTCGTCCTTGGAAGTGTCGGGAAAGAAGGATCGTGCTGCAGGATCAGGATCAACGAGTGGTGTTGAGCTCGTGGCTGCTCATCGTCCGATAGCACCGTTGCCGGATCCAGCCGGTTGTCAGTGGTGAGATCTAGATGAACGTGCCCAGACACCGAGGACTGGCTGTTTTCACGTGCGGAGGATTCCATGAGGTCGTTTTTCATGCTGGAGTATCAGAAGAGCGAGAAGAGAGAAATGGAGAACTGGGGCTTGAACTATCCAGGGCTCGGGGGGCTCGACGGCAGTTAGAGCGCCGTTGGCATGCAGTCTGGAGCCTTCACGACGCTGGCTATTTCAGTGTCGAGCCCCGACCTTGCGGATCGTTGTGCGCTTCTTCGACCCGCTTTGAGAGAGCTAGCAGCTGCACTGCAACACCGCCAAGCGCCGATGATTAGCGGTTTCGCGTTGAAACCAGATCTGATAACCGTATCCGCACCTGCCATGGTCTTCGCTATTCCTGTCAGCGAGCTTGCTGCTGCCGGCAGTTTGGCTCCAAAAACACCAAGGCGCTAACCGCCCGAGCGTTCTCGGAACGATGGGGGCAATCAGAGGCGATGGTGATGCGGTCAAGCGTTTTCGGCGAGCTTGGCTCTGCATAGTACCGTCAAAATCAAGCGAGCACGCATTGAGTCAGCACGACGCAGAGGCGCAGGTGCACTACATGGGTAAACCTGGGAGGTGATGACTGACTCACCGCTTGCCATAGGCGCAAACACCTTGCATCTGGCTGAAGTTCAAGCAGTCAGCGCCGTGTGACAGCGATCTGCTGCCTGTTTGCTTACCTCGCTCTTCAAGTGCAACCAGTTGACGATTCGCGGCGCAACGACACGCGGCCATTCGTCGACAGATTGCCGCCGCGAGTCTCGAGTGGGAGGAGAACTTCAGACTCGTCGCATGCGGGCTGCAATTTGTCGAGCCCAAGCGAGGCATGGAGCTCAAGCAGTTGCAGCCTCTCTTGAGCGGACTTTCCGGATGCTCTGCAGCGTGTAGAGATGGAGCTGCTAGCATCGACTTTGCTGCAAAGAGCGGAGATGCAATGTCGCTCGAGTGTGTACAATACAGGCAGCTGCCGCAAACGACAACCACCCTTGCAGCGGTGCTGCCGAGGTGTACCGCGTGGCAGGGCACCGGACCCAGTCAGCGAGAGAGAAACGCGGCCTGCGCGCGTCTGCGGTGCGGTGCAAGTGCACACACAATCTAGTGGATATCGAGAGTACCGTCGTGTGGCCACAGCGTGGCACGCCACGGGCGACTTGTGCCGCCCATCCCCGCGTTACGTTCGATTCGTCCGCAGGCTGAGACGACCGATCCAATCGATCGCGTGAGGCCGAGATGGAGTGAGTGGACGAGAGTGCTCGAGCGCTTTTGGCCGGATACATGTTGACGGTAGGTGGCCTGGGGCCTCGAGTGAGCTGCTCCGAGGTCTCTGGTGCCCGTCGCCAGGCCCGCGGAGCCCGTGTTCTGTAAAACGGCGGGACAGCGTCAGCATTTCGATCGACCCGTTTTTGGTGGAGATGACGGCGGCTTCATGTCAGTCGTCCTGGCACCAGTCGATTGGCCGGAGGGTGGCGGTAGACGGTGACACGCAGTCTGCGTCACCGCGGATGCACATCCCGCGTGTCTGCTCGGCCGCTGCAAGCCGACGACCGTGAAGGGTGGCGCCTCTGCTTGCACACCGCCTGTGGGTTCTGTTGATTCCGAAACTCACACAAGACGCCGCACAGAGGGTGGCCAGGTTATCGACGCGCAGCTCGCCACGGAGCACTCACGTCGATTTATCGCTTGATCATCTGAGGTGGCGGCCTCGAGAGAGGCGCAGCTTTGAGGCTCCTGGGCACACATTCACGGAAAGTGAAGTGGCACCTGCAGCGTAGCCAACAGCGGAAAGCGCTCCGATTTGTATGAAGCTCTGTATGTGGCGCGCATCCCTCCTGCTTGACCTAGTGGAGAGGAGCTCCGACTCGCATGCATGCGAGGTCCTCGCATTCAGCGCGTATTGCTTTGAATACGAACCGAAAGAACGCCGCGCGATACCAGCGCAGCTCCCTTGGGAAGCCAGGCATTCTCCGCTGTGAGCCATCAACATCTCTCCGCCGATACCCGAGCGTCTTCGGCACCACTCTCAGCACGTCAAGGACAGCACACGACTAGAGCAAGCGGGCGATCGGAGCCTCGGGCTTGCAGCCGGCGGAAAATGTTCACAGACTTTCCAACATGACTGGAGTTTGTATGGCGAGGCTGAAAATTGAGGAAAATCGTAGACTTGATGTGTGTATGTGTATACTGTACTGCTGTTTATTTCTGAACTGCAAGGCACTGTTACCGTACGTCAAAAGAGTCGGATTTGTCGCCTGGCTCTGCGAGGTCACCCCCTCATTTGGCAACCACTCGACTTCCAGAATTCCAGGTAGTGCATTTGGCACATTTCGACACTTTTTTTCGAATGATCGAAATGGCAATTTGCGTTCTGACTATCTGGAAGTCATGCCTGCGGGGGAACTCGAGACGGTGAAATGGCCTCGAGGATACCGCTCAAGGTCAAAGTGCGTAGTCAGAAACCGTCAGCCTGACTTTCATAAGGCATTGTAGTACCGTTAGGAGTGGAAGCGAGGGCGATGCAGGCGTGAATGCACAAGCAAAAGCCAGAGGCGAGAAGCTCAGAGTAGAAAACTCTAAAGCGACTCTTTGTTCGAGTGCGGAGCTCCAGGAATCGAGTGTTTAGTGCAAACCGTGCTCGCCCACTGCATCTTCGAGTAGGTAGCTCTCTAGAACACTCGAGCGCCCCTTTCGTCCCTGATGCAGCAACTCGGCTCGAAAATGCAGCAGGATCGGGCAGCACCATGTGCAGCGATCTTTTTCGCTCTTTTTGGCCCTTCTCAGTGACGTACGCACATTATAGCTGTTTTTAGTATACTTCGCGGCCCAAACGCTTTCTCGCCATCCAGCACGATTGGCATTCTCATCCTCTTTGTCCCGCCGATACGCTGCGTAGGCTGCTGGGTTGCTCGTACGTACATACCGCCACTGACTCCTCCCACGATTCCGTGGCCACCTATCGATCGGTAGCACCGACTAGCCGGGGAGACTTTGAGGTAGCTAGTCAGAGTCATTCCTCAATCGGAGCTCCAAGGCGCAACACCAGCGAGTCCACTCGACAGAGACAAACGATGGAGTCGCCGAGCAAGACCGATAAACTCATCGTCCAGACGCCTTCCGAGCTAGAAGATGGACGTGATGGCATGCCCGAGGAGATCTACCAAGATTTCGTCAAGAACGAGCGCTTCATCTACTTCTCGCTCATGTTCCTGAACGGATCCGTACTGTGGGCGTACTACTCGTGTCTGAGTGCCCAGAACTTCTACGAGGACCGTTTCACGAACTCGGGCCTCGACTTCTCGTTCCTCACGACGCTCTGCACGTGCTGGCCCATGTGGGTCGGCCAGACAATTCAGATGGTGTTTGGTCTTGACAAGAAACTCGGCCAGCGTCTCCGCGTTCACGTCGGCTATGCAGGATTTCTGATCCTGGCGATCCTTATCATGATTTTCAGCGCTGTCAACTTCTCAAGTGACAAGACTGGCGCCATTCTCGTTCTCATTTGCTTCGGTCTCATCGGCTGCTGCAACTCGCTCACCGAGTCGACGTACTACACATTTGCTGCTCTCCTGCACAAGCCCAAGTTCACTTCGGCCGTCCAGATCGGCAACGGCACTGCCGGTGTGATCAACATTACGGTGCTGACGATTCTGCGTCTGGCAGTTGGCGGCACTCACGCTACGTCGAGCTCGGACACGCTGGCGTTCTACCTCTTCTTCGGACTGCTGTGTGTGGTGATCATTGCCGCCGTTCTGCTGTACCGCTACCTGATCCAGGTGCCGTGCGTGAAGTTCCTGATGGACCGTAACGAGCAGTCGGCCAAGGACGAGAATCTGACTACGATGTCGCCGTGGGAGACGATCTGCAACCTGGCTCGCATTTTCAAGATCATTTGGGTGCCTGCTATCACGCAGTTCCTGGTCTTCTTCGTGTCGCTTGCCGTGTTTCCGGGATTTGGTTGCGACGCTGCACGCAACCTGTACCCTCCCTACAGCGACGTCTCCCACGATCTCACCGACACGTGGTTCTGCTCGCCTGGTATCGTTGGTGCTTACGACTACGGTGACTGGATGGGTCGTCTGTTGACTACTGGCGTCGTGTACCAGTTCTTCCGCATGGAGTGGGCCCTCGGTTGCTCTATTCTTCGTATAGCTTTCATTCCGTTGCTGCTTATGGGTGTTGCCGGAACCAGCCTCTACTCGTTTGGCTCGAACATCATGGGATCGATTGCGTACAGCATCGTGCTCAACTACCTCATTGGTATCACGAACGGCTTGGTTGCGACGGTGACGATCGGTAAGGCTCCTTCGCTCCTGAAGCCGGAAGACCGTGAGTCTGGTGGTGCTCTCATGGCATGGTTCCTGTTCCTCGGTCCTATCGGTTGGTGCTACTTTTGGCTTTTTCGTCAGCGAGTACGACCTTCTTGGTCTGTAAGTCGACGCCCTTGGCGCTGAATTTCCCAGCAAACGAACGGAGTAGGCTACTGCCGCCAACCCGCATCATGCGGGTACATTTAAATGTATTAGCCCGCTTGATTCAACTCGTGTCGCTTGTGTTTAGATTTTTGAAGCGATTAACTTGTTGAGATGCAGCTACTGGACTGGATGGATGAAACAATCATGTTGCTCACTATGCATGAGCCGCCTTTTCCAGTGCGAAACGAAGTGCGCCTGCAATTCTCGCCTGAAATGGCCGAGATGACGTTTACTTCAGGCGAGCGAGCCCTCATTGTGCAAACCCGCTGTCCGCCGCAATCTTCATGCGAAGCTTCCTGTCGCTGCACCAGTCACTGCACCAGCAAACACTTGATCAAAGTATGCTTCACCAACTTCAACCCCCCGGCTATGCGGACCAACAGAGACGGAGTCATCGGCGTTGCCATGCCACCGTGAATGTGACCGCGTTCGCGTCCGTGTCTGCGTGACAGCACGCAGACTGCAAGCACAACAGGGCGAGAGTCGTTGGCTCAAGGCGACCTTGCTGAGACCATTGGTTATCTCGCTCGCCCTTCTTCATTCTGAAATTTGCGTCGATAGTCACAAGCGAGTCCCCACTTCAGCAGTAGCAGCAGTAGCAACAGCAGCTCCCTCCTGTTTCTGCGATGGAGTCGCCAAACAAGACTGACAAGCTCATCGTTGAGACTCCCTCGGAGCTAGAGGAAGGACGTGATGGCATGCCCGAGGAGATCTACCAAGACTTCGTCAAGAACGAACGCTTCATCTTCTTCTCGCTCATGTTCCTCAACGGATCCGTGCTGTGGGCGTACTACTCGTGCCTCAGCGCGCAGACGTTTTATCAGACGCGCTTCGCCAACTCGGGTCTCGACTTTTCGTTCCTCACGACACTCTGCACGTGCTGGCCCATGTTCCTCGGTCAAAGCGTGCAGATGTTGTTTGGTCTAGACAAGAAGCTCGGCCAGCGTATGCGCGTTCACGTCGGCTATGCAGGATTTCTCACCCTCGCCATTCTCATCATGGTCTTCAGTGCGATCGATTTCTCGAGTGACAAGACCGGCGCCATCCTCGTTCTCATTTGCTTCGGCCTCGTCGGCTGCTGCAACTCGCTCACTGAGTCGACGTACTACACGTTTGCTGCTCTTCTGCGCAAGCCCAAGTTCACTTCGGCCGTCCAGATCGGCAACGGCACTGCCGGTGTGCTGAATATCACTATTCTGACGATTCTTCGTCTGGCAGTTGGTGGTGTGCATCAGACGTCGAGCTCGGACAAGCTTGCCTTCTACCTCTTCTTTGGACTGCTGTGTGTGGTCATCGTCGTGGCTGTGGGATTGTACCGCTACCTGATCCAGGTGCCGTGCGTGAAGTTCCTGATGGACCGTAACGAGCAGTCGGCCAAGGACGAGAACCTGACGACGATGTCGCCTTTCGAGACTGTCTTGAACCTGACGCGCATATTCAAGATCATTTGGGTGCCGGCAATCGCTCAGTTCCTGGTTTTCTTCGTGTCGCTGTCCGTGTTTCCCGGCTTTGGTTGCGCTGGCTCACGCAACCTTTTCCCTCCCTACAGTGAGGAGTCGCACACGCTGACGAGCACCTGGTACTGCTCGCCTGGTATCATCGGCGGCTATGACTAGGGTGATTGGATGGGTCGTCTCTTGACTACTGGCGTCGGTGTACCAGTTCTTCCGCATGGAGTGGGCGCTGGTGATCTCGATAATTCGAATCGGCTTTATCCCGCTGCTGCTTATGGGCGTCGGTGGCACCGATTTCTACTCGTTTGGCTCTCATACCATCAGCTCGGTTGCGTACAACATCGTGCTCAACTACCTCGTTGGCATCTCGAACGGTCTGCTGTCGACGGTGACGATCGGTAAGGCTCCTTCGCTTCTCAAACCGGAGGACCGCGAGTCGGGCGGCGCGGTAATGGCGTGGTTCCTGTTTTTGGGCCTGTCGTGCGGATCAACGTTCGGCTTCATAGTGAGCGACCAGGGGTTGCTGGATTGTAGAGGACGCACCAGACGCGTATCAACCGAATGTGCCAACAGTTTCATTGTATGAACCATCGATGGTTCGATCATGCATACCAAATGCTTCGGCCTCTTTGATTCCCACACGATAGTTCTCACTTTTCGTTCGCTAGTGCAATTTGCATCCTGTTTTCTGCTATCTCGGCACGCAAAACCGCGCAGGTTATTAATTCGTAGCGGGGTCATGCTCTGCCACTGTTCATGTGTCGGTGACGTGACCTCATTGCACGCCCGAACGATGTTGAAGCCGCTCGCTCTACCGTGTCCCCCCACAGGCAAAAACCGTCGAAATGCTGCCGCAATTGGGCTAGCAGGTCCGCCTCGAGCCGCGGGAGCTCCCTCGACTGGAAGCTGATGCCAATGAGGCGTGTTTGTATGCACTGGCCGCGTCTCGAGCGAGGAATTGAGAGCCCGCATGTCGCCGCCCGCAACGCCTTGCACAGAGTATACCGTCGACCAGCTACTGTAGCCCCCAATCCGCAACAGCCAGCGATCAGGTTGCATCGAGCACAATCTTTTCCTTTCCTTTGGCCCTTCTCACGATTCGAGCCCGCAGTACCTACTTTTACCTTGATCAGAGTATGCTCCATGGATTTCAGCCCCCGGCTATGCGGACGTACAGTGCACGACGCCGAGCTTTGATTTCGGTCGCCTGCGCCTCTGTGCCGCTGGTGTACGTTGTGATTGATACATGCAGAAAGCGTGTTGATGAACTCGCTGGCCCCGTGCATCCACGTCTCCTACTATTACAAATCGCAGGGCGACGGAGGGACAAGGAAGCCGTTGGCCCCAACGACGTGCGTGGAGCTCGTTCCCGCCATCGGGTTTGTCGTGCGGCTCCAGTCAGTCAGTCATTCCGAAATTTGCATCGAGAGTCACAGGCGGGTCAGCCCAACACAGCAACAATGGAGTCGCCGAGCAAGACCGATAAACTCATCATCCAGACGCCCTCGGAGCTAGAAGATGGACGTGATGGCATGCCCGAGGAGATCTACCAAGATTTCGTCAAGAACGAGCGCTTCATCTACTTCTCGCTCATGTTCCTGAACGGATCCGTACTGTGGGCGTACTACTCATGTCTGAGTGCCCAGAACTTCTACGAGGACCACTTCACGAACTCTGGTGTGGATTTCTCCTTCCTCACGACGCTCTGCACGTGCTGGCCCATGTTCGTCGGCCAGACGATTCAGATGGTGTTCGGTCTAGACAAGAAGCTCGGCCAGCGTCTCCGCGTCCACGTCGGCTACGCTTGCTTCCTCATCCTCGCCATTCTCATCATGGTCTTCAGCGCCATCAATTTCTCGAGCGAGAAGACCGGCGCTATCCTTGTGCTTGTGTGCTTCGGTCTCATCGGGTGCTGCAACTCGCTCACCGAGTCGACGTACTACACATTTGCTGCTCTCCTGCACAAGCCCAAGTTCACTTCGGCCGTCCAGATCGGCAACGGTACCGCTGGTGTGCTGAACGTGACTATCCTAACGATTCTTCGACTGGCGGTTGGCGGCACTCACGCTACGTCGAGCTCGGACACGCTGGCGTTCTACCTCTTCTTCGGACTGCTGTGTGTGGTGATCATTGCCGCCGTTCTGCTGTACCGCTACTTGATCCAGGTGCCGTGCGTGAAGTTCCTGATGGACCGTAACGAGCAGTCGGCCAAGGACGAGAATCTGACTACGATGTCGCCGTGGGAGACGATCTGCAACCTGGCTCGTATTTTCAAGATCATTTGGGTGCCGGCCCTTGCTCAATTCATGGTGTTCTTCGTGTCGCTTGCCGTGTTTCCGGGATTTGGCTGTGCTGGCGCGCGCAACCTGTCGCCGCCGTACAGTGAGGTCGAGCACTCGCTCACCAACACGTGGTACTGCTCGCCTGGTATCGTTGGCGGCTACGACTACGGTGACTGGATGGGCCGTCTCCTTACCACGGGCATTGTGTACCAGTTCTTCCGAATGGAGTGGGCTCTCGCGCTCTCGATCCTGCGTATCGCCTTCATTCCGCTGCTGCTTATGGGTGTTGCCGGAACCAGCCTCTACTCGTTTGGCTCGCACATCATGGGATCAATTGCGTTCAACATCGTGCTCAACTACCTCATCGGTATTACCAATGGTCTGCTGTCGACGGTGACAATCGGCAAGGCTCCTTCGCTCCTGAAGCCGGAAGACCGTGAGTCGGGCGGCGCGGTGATGGCGTGGTTCCTGTTCCTCGGTCTGTCGGTCGGCTCGACTTTCGGCTTCGTCGTGAGCGACCAGGGTCTGCTGGGCTTGTAATCAGGGAAAAGAACCAGTCGATTGGGCTGGACACACGTGTGAGCTGTTTTCTTGTGAATGAACAGTTGGTCCAGCTCACTAGGTCGATCACATGCAGACCTACTAAAAGCAACAACACGTAATGTATTACCCGCAACAATGAACTGAACGTGCCTCGAGACCCTGTCGACTTGCTTGTATTCGTTCATTTGTTGCTCTGCGGACTAGGGACTCCTGTCCACGAGTCCAATGACTGACAGTCGTAACGCTTTGACGGCCTCGTACTTTGATGGAGCTGCTCGCAGCCTTCACTTCAACCAGAGCATGCGTGTGCCGCACTTCAATGTCTATGTGTACCACACTACATTCCATTTCGATCTTTTTTTTTAATATATGGCGCATAAAACACCCTCGTGCCGAGCAAATCCCAGTACTGCACTGGAAGTCCCGCACTAAACTTGATTTTTGTATACACCATCACTCCTTCCGAGGACGAGTCAGCACCTGGAGAGCAGGGTCTGACTTGGATAAAGTATGGTCGAGTCCCGCGTAGCTCTTCGCCCCGTCTCTGTCGCATCCTCCCCCTAATCAGACAACCCGAGGTGAGACCGACGCCAATCAAGTCGCGCGTATCACACATCACCGGGCAGGATGCCGCTCGTCGAGCGGTTCTCTGCGGCCTCGCCGGCCTCTGTGCTCCCAGGTGGGGGCTCGTACCGTACTTCAAACCGGCGTTGCTGCTTGTACCACGTCGTTCCTACGCTGGGCAGGAGGGAGCCGGCCGCCGCTGGTCCTCGTTACCCGCCGACTGACCGAGCCGCCGACGTATGTCGCTTTCGAGTCATTCTGCGATTTGCACTCGAAGCCCCAGGTCCCGTCGGCGGAACCAGCCCAGAGAGAGTCTTTCGTCGAGATGGAGTCGCCAAACAAGACCGACAAGCTCATTGTGCAGGAGCCCTCGTCGCTCGAGGACGGCCGCGATGGCATGCCCGACGACATCTACGAGGACTTCGTCAAGAACGAGCGCTTCATCTACTTCTCGCTCATGTTCCTCAACGGATCCGTGCTGTGGGCGTACTACTCGTGTCTGAGTGCCCAGAACTTCTACCAGACGCGCTTCGCCAACTCGGGCCTCGACTTCTCGTTCCTCACGACGCTCTGCACGTGCTGGCCCATGTTCGCTGGACAGACGATTCAGATGGTGTTCGGTCTTGACAAGAAGCTCGGCCAGCGTCTCCGCGTCCACGTCGGCTACGCTTGCTTCCTCATCCTCGCCATTCTCATCATGGTCTTCAGTGCGATCGATTTCTCGAGTGACAAGACTGGTGCCATCCTCGTTCTCATTTGCTTTGGCCTCATCGGCTGCTGCAACTCGCTCACCGAGTCGACGTACTACACGTTTGCTGCTCTCCTGCACAAGCCCAAGTTCACTTCGGCCGTCCAGATCGGCAACGGCACTGCCGGTGTGATCAACATTACGGTGCTGACGATTCTTCGTCTGGCAGTTGGTGGTGTGCATCAGACGTCGAGCTCGGACAAGCTTGCCTTCTACCTCTTCTTTGGCGTCCTCTGCTGCGTCATTATTGTTGCCGTTCTGCTGTACCGCTACCTGATCCAGGTGCCGTGCGTGAAGTTCCTGATGGACCGTAACGAGCAGTCGGCCAAGGACGAGAATCTGACGACGATGTCGCCTATCGAGACCGTCTCGAACCTGACGCGCATTTTCAAGGTCATTTGGGTGCCGGCCCTTGCTCAATTCATGGTGTTTCTTCGTGTCGCTCACCGTGTTCCCCGGCTTCGGCTGCACTGGTGCTCGCTCGCTCTTCCCTCCCTACAGTGAGGAGTCGCACACGCTGACGAGCACCTGGTACTGCTCGCCTGGTATCATCGGCGGCTACGACTTCGGTGACTGGATGGGTCGTCTCCTTACCACGGGCATTGTGTACCAGTTCTTCAGCATGAACTGGGCTCTTGGTCTCTCGATCCTGCGTATCGCCTTCATTCCGCTGCTGCTTATGGGCGTCGGCGGTACCGACCTCTACTCGTTCGGCTCGAACGGCATTGGCGCGGCTGCGTTCAACATCGTGCTCAACTACCTCATCGGTATCTCGAACGGTCTGCTGTCGACGGTGACAATCGGCAAGGCTCCTTCGCTCCTGAAGCCGGAGGACCGTGAGTCGGGTGGTGCGGTGATGGCGTGGTTCCTGTTCCTCGGTCTGTCGGTCGGCGCCACGTTCGGCTTCGTCGTGAGTGACCAGGGTCTGCTCGGCCTGTAAGTTGTTCGTCTTGTTGGCGTCTTCGCTAGCGTTAAAGGAAGACGAAGGAGCTAGCGAAATGTGCGCTGAGGACTGCAGGGACGCACTGCAATGTCCGCACCACTACACTGCGCTGTTATAACCAGCCAGGGCTATAGTACAATCTCATTTTATCAACTCCATTGCCACATCAGTTTCGTCGTCTAGCGTAGGCAGATGCGTCCCCGAGTCCACCGCCGAGGGGCAATGAGTCTTCAATGTCGCGTGCCAAGTGAGGGTTTGAATGAAGTCGTGCACAAACATGGGCGTACCATAGACGAGCTTGCCGTGGTCTCTGAAGCGCGTGTCGGTGTCGTTGGTGGTCAAACACGGGCTGCGGGGATCGTGCAGTTGCAAAGGACCAGCAGTGGCGTGGCGTGCATTGCCAGGAGCTCCATGGCATCTCAACACGGAGTTCGAGGCGGCGATCACGACGCTCAATCACCACATCCAGCCCCGGCGTTTGCGACCATTTGTCGCTGCCATAGACCCGATGGAGAGTGCGCGACACTATGTTTGCTGCCAGCCTAGACGCCACGAATCGCCCACCAACCGTTTCTCGCTTGGTGTCTCTCGTCCGGCTCCTTCCTTGTCAAGCAAGTTGGGTGACGACGAGGATTGGAGCCGATTCCTGCACCAAAGCCTCCAGTCGGCAATTTTCGCGACACACCGACCACCAAGCCAAGCTCCTGCTGAGCCGAGCCACCTTGCACCATGCAGTCTCCCGTCGTCAAGTCGGACCCACTCCTATCTGTAGAGAAGGAGACGCTCGAGGCCGGGCGTGATCCTCGTGACGGCATGCCCGAGGAGATCTACCAGGACTTCGTCAAGAACGAGCGCTTCATCTACTTCTCGCTCATGTTCCTCAATGGCTCAGTGCTGTGGGCGTACTACTCGTGCCTGAGCGCGCAAGACTTCTACACTGTGCAGTTCGCCAACTCGGGCCTCGACTTCTCTTTCCTCACCACACTGTGCTCGACATGGCCCATGGTGCTCGGCCAGACGATGCAGATCTTCACGGGTCTCGACAAGGCTCTCGGCCAGCGCCGTCGCGTGCACGCCGGCTACGCGTGTTTCATGCTTTTCGGAATCCTCATCATGGTTTTCAGCGCCATCAACTTTTCCAACGAGAAGACAGGCGGCATCCTTGTGCTGTTCTGCATCAGCTGCATCGGGCTCTGCAACTCGCTGACCGAGTCGACGTACTACGCGTTCGCAGCACTCTTCCCGGACCCCAAGTTCACCTCAGCCGTGCAGATCGGCAATGGCACGGCCGGCATCATCAACGTGAGCGTGCTTACGATCCTTCGTCTCGCTGTCGGCGGCGTCCACGAGACCAGCAGCTCGACGACGTTGGCGTTCTACCTCTTCTTTGGACTGCTGTGCGTTGTCATCGTCTCAGCAGTGCTGCTCTACCGCTACTTGACGGCGCTGCCATGTGTCAAGTTCCTCATGGACCGCAACGAACAGTTCGCTGCCGCCGAGGAGCTCAACACTGTGTCGCCGTGGAAGACTCTGTGCAACCTCACCCGCATCTTCAAGCTCATCTGGGTGCCCGCCGTGGCCGAGGTGCTCGTCTTCTTCGTGTCGCTATCGGTGTTCCCAGGATTTGGCTGCGCCGCCGCTCGCAACCTCGAGCCGCCTTACAGCGACATCTCGCACGACGTGACCAGCACCTGGTACTGCTCGCCGGGCATCGTGGGCGGCTACAACTACGGCGATTTCTTCGGCCGGCTGCTCACCACTGGCGCCGTGTACGGCTTCTTCGACATGAAGCTGGCGCTGGGTCTCTCGGTGCTCCGCATCGCGTTCATCCCGCTGCTACTCATGGGCGTCGCGGGAACGGATCTGTACGCGTTCGGCTTCGGTGACATGGGCGCCATCGCGTACAACATCGTGCTCAACTTCCTCATCGGCATCACCAACGGACTGCTGTCCACCGTGACGATCGGCAAGGCGCCGTCGTTCCTCAAGCCCGAGGACCGCGAGTCCGGCGGCGCGCTCATGGTCTGGTGCCTGTTCCTCGGGCTCGCGCTCGGCTCCACCTTCGGCTTCTTCGTCAGCGAGTACGACCTGCTCGGCCTGTAGGCTCTCGTCTATCGGCGAGCGCTTTAGGTGCTCGCTTGATCCCATCGATCCATTTTGTTTCCAAAATGACGCCTTCGATCCTCAGCTTACCTTTTTAAGTTACGATCTCACTCAAATATACTATTATAGGTGAGACTGAATCGATCGCTCCGCACCCATATGATGTTGAAGAAGAACTGGAGATGTACTTCAATGCGACGCAGTTCCAGCAAGCCGACGCATCAAGCTACGGCCTCATGGGTTCGGCTGGTATCAGCGCTGGTGCGTTCTTGATTCCACCCGGATCGACGGCCCCAGAGATTCAGTTGACACTCTTTCCGCGCAAGTCGGAGCCACACCTCACCAACAGTTCGTACTTGAATCACTCGACAGAAGTTCTTGTTACCGTGGCACTGGTCAACCCTCGTGCTCGCAATCGAGTCGTTCTGGTCAAGCGCGAGCATGATGGCGAGCTCATTCCATACATTGAAGCGGAAGTACCAGCAAATGAAACTGAGCATCTTCAGCACGACGACGTATGGAAGCTAGCGTGGGGCGTCCGAGTGGTTCGAGAGATTGGTGCAGCTCTTGGTACGTGTTTGTGTATATGAGAAGGTGGAAATCCATGCTGACAGAAATTTATCGTTTCGTTTACCAGCCGAAAAGGGGATCATCGGAAGCGAGCTGTCACCTGGCGCATCCATTTCAAGCACTCCCGGTAAGTCCTTCATCATCAGTTCGATGTAAAGGTGATGTGTTTGACGCAAAGTTATCCTTCACAGACCTCGAGAAATGGGTCCATCGCTCAGTGTTTCGCAACACACACTGGGTGGGTAGTGCTGCGATGGGTCACGACGAAATTGATGGTGTCGTGGACAGTCATCTGCGCGTGTTTGGGATCAATCAGCTGCGCGTTGCAGACGCATCTGTTATCCCATTTATACCGAATGGAAATGTGCATTCGACGGTTGTCATGACAGCATTTCACGCAGCGGACATTATCAAGGGTGACGAGTTAGCGAGAGGTGGTTGAGAGGTCTCTAACAACCTACAGAATATGAGGTGGCCTCAGAAAAAAGTAGAGATTAATTTTGCTCTCATCAGCTTAGCCTTCAAGCGCATAGCTCTTCCATTCATCTCTCAAACGTATTACGCAGCAGCGACAGGCGACTTCATTTCCTCAAAACCGGACTTCGTCGAATAGCGTGGACCGTTGAATAGCGTCTCGACATCTTCAAGCATGACACCCATTGTCTCGGGACAAAAGAAGTACACAAACCCCAAGCAGATGCAGCACAATCCGGCGAACAGGAAGAACACGCCATTGATGTTCAAGTACGGGAAGAGTTTTACGACCTGCGTCATGACTGCAGCACCAGCCCAGTTTGAGGCCGTTGAGAGAGACACCGCCGACGCTCGGACACTCATTGGAAAGATCTCTGCCGGGTAAATCCAGCACACGGGTCCCCAAGAGATGCCGTAGAAGATTGAGAACAGAGCCGTCCCGACACAGATGAGCCATCCACCGACCTTAGGGCATCCCGCATCGCTGACATTGCCGTTACACAATGCTGTGAAAAGGATCGCAGCCATGAGGTGACCACCAATCATTCCCAAGGCGCCAAGCAAAAGCAAGTATCGACGACCGCACGTATCAACCCAGCGCATTGCTGGAATGGTGGCAACGAACTTGACGCCAGTGATGAAGAGCGACGAATAAATGCCGGCCTTGGTGATATCTTTGAAGATCAGTGCGCCGTAGCTCATAATGGGCGTGATTCCTGTGCACTGTTGTAGCACCTGGAGCAACATGGCGATCACAACACGCTTGCGGATCGACGGTTCAGCCAACTCTTCGAGACCCTTAGCCTCTGCAAGTTCTTGCTCTACCTGACGCCCGATCACGTTGAGCTCGTACGACACGTGGTCTTTGTCAGTTTGACGCAGTCGAGTTAGGACTTGCTCGGCAGCCTCGCGGCCCTTGTGCATGTACGTCCATCGTGGGCTCTCAGGAACAAACCAGATTCCAAGCATGACCACAATTGGTGGTGCCATCGCTACACCGTTGGTGGTACGCCAACCACGATCGCGGTACTGGACAATCACGTTGACGACGTTGGCAAGGAACACACCGGTAACGACAGTCATCTGCATAAACCCCGACAGCATACCGCGAAGCTCGCGAGGAGCCATCTCCGCACCAAAAAGCGGAAGCGAGAATGACGAGTTACCAACACCAAAGCCTTGAACCATTCGTGCCATGTAAAGCGAAGTATGAGCCATTGCGGGGTTGAAACACACCCAAGAGGTGCCGATGCAGAACAGAATGCTCGCGGTGAAGATCGTAGCGCGACGACCGAGCTTGTCAGCGACCACGCCACCGATGAAAGCTCCTGCCATGCAGCCTAGCGTGTAGCACATGGCATACCAAGCAGTAAACGTGGTCCAGGCTCCAGGGAGATCCGCGCTCGATGATGTACATTGGGTATGGGTGAAGTTGTGCCATCCGACACAATAATCGTAGATGAAAGAATCCATGATGAGCACTCCCGAGGTTACGCCTTGGTCATAGCCGAAGAAAAGACCACCAAGAGACGCAAAGACGCAGACAACAATCGCGAAAGTCCGCTTGCCCTCTGTGGGTGTGCCATCTTGAGGGTCGTTGGGGAGGTTGACGACCACGCCACCAGCCATGGAATGGTAATCTTGGGGGAGAAGGAGCTCGCAAATTGGGGAATGAAGTCAAGGCACTCGCGACTAGTGGGAATGAGGTGTGGTCTATCGACTGCAACATTGTTGAGTGAGCTCCACGCGTGTGGTACGGAGATGGTTTGCCTAGATTGAAGTCTTGAAGCTCGGAATGCATCTTCAAACACAATCCATGGCCTGCATGTTCTTGTCCCGCATCGACTACTGTAGATACATGAGTCGCGTGACGCCATTGTACACACTTGAGGGTGGTTGAACAGCCTCTATGTGCAGTACATCTCCTTGCTAACTTCAAGCTTGCTGATGCGGGCGCACAATTGTCAACTTTCATCACCTAAGAGTAGCATCTAAACGCGAGTTTACGGATTGATCAGCAAAGATACCACGAGGTTTGCACTTCTGGGATCACACGCTGGCATCCCCGGCACAGATCACGAGTGGAGAGAAGCTGTCTATAAGGACTCGTGAGGATGCTCGGGAAGGAAATATATGTCTTGAAGTCGCCTCAATGTCTGTCGCCTCTACGTCTGGACCATGCTCTGGCATCTTCGCGGTCCTGCCGATGAATGAAGCGAAGCTGTGCACTTCTTGACGCGCGGTGATATGAACTTGTCCAACACCTTTACAGCTAAAGAGTGGCCTTTCGCAGCTGCGCAGCGTCTCGCATCCATCAAACACCCAGCTTTTGTGTGTATGCACAGCAAGCGGATCATCTCGACGTCTCCTCGAGACGTGACGTCGTTAAGAGTCCCCACGTAAACTCCCTCAGTGCGATTCGTACCGAGAAACTTGACCGTAGTATGATGCCCCGCAACGGCAGCGTCAGCCATGGCGTCTCGTGTACACCCTTCGCGTCGGTGCAAATGCAAGAACCTGACAACCTCTGAATGTCCTCCCTTGGCTGCCAAGTTCATGGCTGCGATTGAGCAGCCTTCCCGTCGGTTTTCGTGAGAAACTGCACGATCTCAAGGCTGTCCACCGGCAGCGGCAGAGTCCATCGTCGAGCTCGTGAATCCCTGGTAGTAGTGCTCATGAAGCCACCGGACTGTGTCGATTCTCCCTGCCGAGACAGCTTTCTCCATCGCCCATGCGTTCACGCTCGACCGCATGTGAGGCACATTGTTGTCTAGCCACTGCAGCACCCGTGTATCCTCACAAAAGGCAACAGCCACGTCGAGAAGGTCCCACTCAAATGCGTAGTCTCCTCGAATAAAGTTTGCTTCCAGCCACTGCAACACCTCAAGCCTCCCGCACACTACCGCACAGCGCACAACTTCATGGAACTGCAGCTCAACTCTCTTGCCGTGCTCCGGCGTTTCAGCCAGTCGCTTGAGCTTGTCAAGCATATCCAAGTCTCCTGCCATCACAGCCAGCTGTGGCAAACCTCCTTGCGTCTTGATCGGATATCGGCCGTCAGGCGACCTCCGCCCTCCCTCCCGCTTCCAGAACTCGCCCACGACGAGCGGAAGTCCGTCCTCGAAGCTCACAATGAGCCGCAGCAGCCCACAGTCCGTCAGCACTTGCACCGCGGCATCCCTCGCCGCCCCGTCGACCGCCATGAGCTCCCGGATCGTCTCGGAAAAGTGACCAGAGACAATGAATCGCCCGCAACACAGAAATCATGATCAGGCAATCGTGAAGCCATCACTTTTCTTCCTCCAGTCGCCAAGAAGCCAAACGTCGAGCAGCCCGACGGCGACATGGCGGACGAGGGCGCGGCGGCCATGAAGGTGCTGACGCAGCGAGGCCTGCTGCGGCACATCGCGAGCTTCATGGGCGGTCTGCCCTTCGTCGTGGGCGAGTTTGTGGTGCGCAGCTTCGCCGAGCTGCCCCAGAGCTGCCAAACGGATCCTGAGAGCGAGTATCCCAAGCTGCGAGGGCTCATCCCGCAGCTCGCCATCATCCGAGGGGACATCGGCATGCTTGCGAGGATACTGCAGCTGTCCAAGATGCCAGAGCATGAGGAGGACGAGCAGCTCAAGTTTTACGAAGTGGTGCGCTGCGCGGTGGTCATGGAGCAGATTCAAGTGCTCGAGTGGCTGTCACTGCATCTCGACATGGAGGCGTACGAGTTTGAGAAAAGCTTGCCGACCTTTTGCGCGTTCCATGATGTCCGTGCTGAGGTCGTCGAGTGGCTCGAGAGGAACGCTCCGAGGCAGCTTGTGAGACTTCGACCGTGGGTGATCTGCCAGGCTGCTACTCGCGGGAATTTGGCAGTGGTGAAGTGGTTCCATTCACATGGATACGACGGGTTCAATAGCGCCGCCATGGACGCTGCAGCAAGTGCAGGGCACTTGGAGATTGTGAAGTTCCTGCACAACGAGCGACACGAGGGCTGCACTTCCAATGCAATGGACTCTGCTGCCTCAAATGGGCACCTGGATGTCGTCCGGTTCCTGCACGAAAACCGCACGGAAGGATGCACGTCAGTGGCGATGGGGGCTGCGGCGGTATTTGGGCACGTAGATGTTGTGAAGTTCCTAGCTGAGAATCGAAGTGAAGGGCCGTACGAAGGCGCGCTGGAAGAAGCTGCAGGAAACGGCCAGCTGCAGGGTGTCCAAGCATTGGTCAGGTTATCGACACGTGGCTGCATTTTTCAGGCTCGAAAGCGCGCAGCCAAGAACAAGCACACAAAGGTTGCCAACTACTTGACCGGAGTGCTGGCAGAAAATGTGTGGAGTTGCAGCACCAAGCGCCATGACTCGCACGGGGCACGACGATGCGAGCGGCAGCAACAAGTGGCTTTGGCCCTTGTGCCAAACTTGCGGGCTGAAAATATATGGTTGCGTTTTCTTCGCTTCCACTGGCTTGGCGCTTCCAGGAGGTCTCGTCGTCGCACTCTTCAGCGAGAACAACTGAATACGGTGAGGTGTGTACAACTCAGTGTGTAGCTATTGAACCGACTTGTGCTTTGTAGTCAACACTTGCATAACTTTTGGAGCGCAAAAACCCAGCTACTTTAGACAGCCTGCGAGCGAGGGGCACCATGGGAAGGTAGAATCAATGTCGTTGTCGTCGTCGCTGAGAGCACGATCAGATGTGGCTCGAGTGACCTGGCATCGGCGGCGAGGATGTATCCACGACGGAGTCGCGTGCATTCGAACGCTGCACAACATCAAGTCACCCTTGATTCGTGACGACAAAAAGTCTGCTTGTTCTTTAAAGCCCCGCAGCAGCGAGCAATTCCGCGCTTCGAACAGACATCCTTCTGCGCGGTGTTCCACGAGAAACTTGAGGACCGTAAAGTGGCCGTTGGTGGCGGCGTAGTTGAGCGCCGCAGGAGAGCACCCCTCACGCCGTTGATAGTGGAGAAACCGCACGATTTCGATGTGGCCGTACTTTGCCGCGCCGTCCATCGCCTGCGTGGTGCATCCTTCTCGTCGATGATTGTGGAGGAATTTGACGATTTCGAGAAAGCCAGCGGTCGCAGCTCGGTCCATGGCTTCTGTTGTGCAACCTTCGCGACGGGAGTCGGAAAGAAACTGCACGACATCCATTCTCCCTGCTCCAGCCGCCACGTCCATCGTCCGAGTGGAGAAGGCGTCGTTGAAGCGATGATCGTGGATCCAGCGGACGACGTCTAGGTGTCCTTCCTCGGCCGCGTCGTCCACCAGTTCAGGCGTTAAACGCAGGTCCTTGCGCGGGACGTTGGCAAGCAGCCACGTCATGGCCTCAACATCTCTCGTGGCGATCGCCGCGCGAATGAGGAGCGGGTTGTCTCGCCACGGGTCCCCGTAGTGGTCAAGTCTGTCGGCGATCCACTGCAGCGACTTGGTGCATCGATAGCGGATCGCAGCCGCCACGGGCCTCCCAACCCTCCACCTGTGCGGGATTTCTCCATGCCGCGGACACGAATTGACGTGCAGGATCAGCTCCAGCGCCTCGCGGTCGTCCACAAACACGGCGACGGTCGAGAGCTGCGACGTCCAGACGCTCGCGGGCGGCGCTCCGTCGTCCTCGAGCCACGCCGAGACGCGCGCCCACGCGTCGCGCTCGAAGGCCGCGAGCGCCTGCTCGGCCGTCGGCACGAAGCTGAAGACGAGCCGCAGCAGCGCGCGGTCCGTCAGCACGCGCAGCGCCTCCATGAAGTCAGATCTTGTAGCGGCGCGTGTAGAGAGTACAGTGATGGTCCTCTCAACAAATGCTCATCCCATCAGGCGGTTCTGTAAATGGATATATATATTATCATAGGTAATTATATTCTGGGTCTATTAGAACTTGATAACTGTATGTAAATGTTATAGGAAAATACAAAAGGAAGTATATACAAAGATAGAGACTTTTGCTGCATCTCATCGCGATCGTCTAATCAAGCCTTCCAGTGACCAGCGACGCCGTTCCGCCGATGGAGAGGCAGCACTGCAAGCGTCGAGTCTCACTTTGCAAATTGCCAAGCACCACGACCACCAACCACCCAGTTTCATTTCCAAGCCAAGGCGAGACAAGCAGTATGGGCAGCCACAAGACCGCGGGAGTGAGCAGTCTTCCGGCCTTTGCGCTCGAGCGATACTTCGCCAAGTACGAGTTCACGGCTCGTTACAATGCGGTGCGTCTCGACCACCTGACGGATCTGTTGCTGGTCGAGCTCATCTCACTGATCTTGACGAATCATTCGCAGTGCGCCTCCGATGTCCAGGCGCTGTCGATGAGCGAGGTGCTCGCCATGGCCGACGACGAGTGCAAGCAGCTCTGGGACAGCCTCACGCTCATGTACACCGAGAGCCAGGGGCTGCCGCAGCTGCGAGAGGAGATCGCCAAGCAACTTTACGCCCCGGCACTGACGCCGGAGCTCGTCAACGTGCTGGTCCCGCAGGAAGGTATCTTCCTCAGCATGAACGCGCTCCTCACGGCGTCCGATCACGTCATCGCAGTCTCGCCAGCATACCAGAGCTTGACGGCTGTCGCAGAGTCTGTCGGGTGTGAGGTCTCGCTGTGGAACTGCGTCGAGAATAGCAGCGGTCAGCTCGTGTTTGAGGTCGACCAGCTTGAGAAGCTCGTTCGCAACAACACCAAGCTGCTGGTCGTCAACTTCCCGCACAACCCGACCGGATTCCTGCCGACCCGGGATGAGTGGCGAGCGATCATCGCCTTCTGCGAGAAGCATGACCTGTACCTCTTCTCGGATGAAATGTACCACGGCATCGAGAGTAAGCCAGAGCTCCAGCTCGCGCCGGCGTGCACTGCCTACAAGAAGGCCGTGTCGCTCAGCGGGATGAGCAAGAGCTTTGCCATGCCCGGCGTTCGACTTGGCTGGATTGCAAGCCAAGACAAGGCCTTCATGACAAAGCTCGGCTCGCTCAAGGACTACACGACCATCTGCAACGCCGGCCCGAGCGAGATCCTCTCGCTCATTGCACTACGCAACAAGGACCGCGTGCTGAAGCGCAGCCTGGACATTGTCGCGACCAACAAGGTTTTGGTCAAGGAGTTCATGGCCAAGCACACCGACCTGTTCGAGTACGTCGAGCCCGTGGCGTCGCCCATGGCGTTCGTCAAGCTGCGCAGCGGCTCGATGACTGCGTACGCCGAAAAGCTGGTCGAGTCGAGCGGCATCCTACTGCTGCCGGGCGAAATGTACGGCGACGAGACGTACCACAACCGCTTCCGGCTCACGCTCGGCCGCACGTTCGTCCCCGACTTCCTCAAGCTCTGGCACGAGACCATCGAGGCCGACAAGTCTGCATAGGCGATTGATCCACAAATGGTAGTTGGTAGAGCTTCAACCACTTGCCCTCACAATGATGTCCTGATCCCGTTGACGCTGTTATCCAAGGCAATCACGACAGATGCGACTGCATATCAGTCAGTCGTTGATACCGCCACCGGAGCGCGTCGTCGGACAGCGATGAGTCAATGCCGATGCCGACGTTGAGCTGAAGAATCGCATGACGCATCTAGTCGTGAATATTAGCGAGAGTCACTACGGAAGCGTCTTCAAGTTTGTCCGAGGTCGTACTCCGCGAGCGCGACGAACTGGCTGCGCTCGACCAACGTGGCTGTAGCCATCTCACACTACCTCGATTGCGTCTGCCAGAAATGGACGCTGTCGACGGCGGCAGCCACTGGATCAGTGATGCTCATGGGCTCAATTTGCTGCAAAGCACAGTCCGAAGCCACGGCAGGAGCTAACGAGCGTCGCGCCATGGAGATCACTCGGCCACGTCAAGGTGGTGGCCGCTGCTCCACTTGCATGCTGTATGATCTCCGCCAATCAAAGCAGAGAAAGTGCTCATTGTGGCCAATCGCTCCTCCCAAGCAGACACACAATAACGAATTGAAAGTCCAAAGGTTTGCCTCGACCTGCCATCATGGCGACGTTCGAGGAGCTCTTCCCGCCGGCGTTCGAGGCCGGCGAAGCCGCCGGAGACGCCGCTGGTAACGTTGACATCAGCGTGGAGGACATCTCGTTGCCTCCGCTGGAGCGCGCGGTCGAGGCGTCGGTGCTCGCGGCGCTGCGGCGCTGGAACGAGCTGGAGCCGGCGGCGGCCGAGAAGGCGCTGCCGTACTTGGAGCGTGTGAGCAAGTACCAGCGCCTGGTGGCTGCCATATTGTACCGGAGCGAGGGCGATGATCTGGCGACGTCGGCTTTGACGGAGGACGACGATGAGGCGGAGGAGAGCGCGGAGGAGAGCGCGGAGCGGAAGAAGCAGCGGAAGCGAGCGACCAGCACGCGCGAGAGCAAGAAGCGCCAGCGGAGACACAGAAAGCTCATGGGAGACTTCCAGAGCATCTTTGGAGCGCTGCCGGATATCGAGGAGCTGAGAGCGGAGCGAGCGCCCAGCGCGAGGGTGCAGCAGTTTCTGGATTTGTACAAGCCGAAGAAGACGCGGCTCGCGCAGAAGAGGTCGGCCGCCGACACGACCACGGCGCGCAGCTTTGAGTTTGCGCGCCGTCCGCCTCCGCCGGCTGTAGAAGGCAATAAAACTGAGGAGGACAAGCCGGTGCTGCCTGTCGGGGATCAGAGAGATCCCGTCATGTGGATTGACGTGCTGCATCCGACGAAAGACCCGGCAAAGACGCAGGCGTTCCTTGTGCGTGGCTCGCAGTCGCTGTCGGATGTCATTGACCTGGTCGCGTGCGCCTACGACGAGCGACTTCGAGAGCATGGTCGGATCTCCAAGATGGTCTTTTTCGGCGGTCACTTCTACGTGGATGAGCGCGACAGCTCTGCAGTTGACTACTCGGAGCAAATCCGCGCGTGGCTGAAGGCCAAGCCTGACCGACTGACCAAATATGGATGCAAAAATGCAGCCGATGAGCAACCTCGAAGCCTCCACAGGACGCGATTTCGAGATCTGAAGCTGCTAATAGACGTTCCAGGCGTCTATATCCACCAAGGGGAGTGCGAGCACTTGCTGCGCTTGCGTGATGTCCGCGTGGCGCACGAGTGGGACGATCTGCCGACAGCAACGTCGGGCCAAGGGCTTTCAGTGTTCCCCATGCGACTTCCCAACACACTTTACCGCTCGCTCCGCAATTGCTTCATCTGCCAGCACTACAGTGCCAAGTTTGTGAGCTACGGCGATCGAATGAGTTTGTCGAGCCCAATGTTCTTCTGCAACCGGTGCTATCGCGCAGCTCACTATGATCGGAACGGAAAGCTCCTGTACAATGACTTTCAGTCGTTCCCGTACGTCCAAGAATGAGCCCGCTCCATTAATTTATATTGCTAATGCTAGCTTCATCTTCCTACTCTTTGTCACTCACGGATACTTGTCGTGGGCACCATAGTCGTTGTTGGCAGTGCGCGAGGCTTTCGAGAACTTGGTTAATCCCAGCAGTGCGAGGCTGCTACACGCACTCACAACGAACATAATATCAAAGTATCGGTGGAATACATCAAACTCAATGTCGCCGAGCACTTCATCAATGCGTTGTCTGCCGAAACGATGACATCGTTAGTTTCCACTCATTAAGATCACTCTCAATGAGACTTTCATACCGGTGGATTGGACTGAGGTTCATGCGCATGAGGACAAACGACGAGACAAAGTACATCCCCATAAGATGCGCAAGCCATAGCACGACGCTGTTGTTCGACACAATGCTCGACCACGCGCGGAAGATCTTGACGATCGTGAGCAGGAACCCGCGCGTCTGTGTAAACACGAGGATGCCCACGAGTCCGAGTGACGCCATCTCGGATATGAATCGGACGTTGATCTGTGTACCACCACAACTGTGAGTTTTCCCACGTCGATGTACCACAGCAGAAGCAGCTCGATGTAGCAAACGTACCCAGAGTGAGACAGTTGGCCACACATACAGAATGTTTTCGATAGCATTGGTGATCGGGTCCTTGTCTCGGTTGCGCCGGAAGAGCACGTTCACAGTGCTCATGACCATCTTGTACACACAGAACCCTGACAGCACGTAGCCAAAAAAGTTGAACACGCGGCCTCGCAAAGTGCGAGCGCGCTGTGAGCGCTCCTGGGTATCGCGGAGGTCGTGGATCTCGAGGAACAGCTCGCGACTGAGACTCTCAAGCGTCTCAATCTCTGCTTGCAGCCCCTTTAGGTACGTTGTCACTGCATCAATAGGCAAGGAAAGATGAGTACGCGAGATAAATCACAACAGTAATGCAATTGAGCCACGCACCATCCTTCGTCGATGACGAGAAGACTCGAAGCACGCGAGAGAACAGCGACATATTTGCCCCCGCACTCTCCTCCACGCTTCTTGTGGCTGCAGCACGCGTCTCGAACACGAGTCTCTTCTTCTTGGCGAGCAAGATGTCGATGTTGTGACGCAGGCGCTTCTCGAGGAACTCAATGTCCTCCTCTGCGATGCGCCGCCAGAAGACGGACAGGTACTCGTACGGGCAGTTGACCGCTCCGAATCCCGAGAGGATCGCCATGACCATGACGCCCAGCAGACTCACGCGGCTGACAAAGTTGCGGATCGAGAACAGCGCGACTGCACGCACGGCTCGACGTCAGCGCCTCATTTCGCAACAGCTCCACAGACCTGCTCACCTTCTACCGGCTGCTGGGGTAGATCCGCCTCGAGCACGCCGCCGAGTCTCCAAAACCCGTAGAGATAGAGCGCAAGGACGGCGAGCGCAGCTGGCAGCGCGCGGCGGCGGTGCAGCCCGTACTCCCTCGCGACGGCGTAGAAGAGCGAGAGCGGCAGGATGAGCACGATGAGGTAGGTCATGGCGATGAGGTCGACGCGCCAGACCCACTGGCGAGAGGCCGGCTGCATGACGCCCGTGACCTCAAAGAGCACGCCCTGGAAGATGCTGAGCGAGAAGGCCAGCGACGCCGAGAAGAGCAGCCGGGAGCTCCACGCCTTGACCTCGTAGTCGCGGAACAGCCAGCGCGTGAAGAAGAGCCGCGCGAACGCGAACAGCAGCGCCCAGCTGCCCACGGCGAGCGCTGCGTCGCGTGCAGGCAGCGCCAGCGCGCCCGCCGCCACGCCCAGCGCCATTTGCGCCATCGTAGCTCCTCGCCTTGACGACCGGATGACGAGTGTGTGGAGACTCACTCCCCACACACGCATAGATTTGTATTTCCATACTGAAAGCGAGTCAAAGGGGGCGGGTTCAACGCGTTTCACGCTCGCGTATCAAAACTTTCGCCACTTTTTAGCTGTCTCTACTACTTGTTCTTGACGTGCGAGGGCGCGACGAGGAAGATGTAGACGTTCTCGGCCGACGTCGTCTTGAGCAGGCCCGGGCGGGAGCTCGCACGCTTCTTGTGCACGATCAGGTGGCGAAGATCGTCGACCTAGGAGAAAAAAAGTTAGTCAGAGAGAAACTCTTCTTCCCTACGGCAAATCGTCACGCGCCACGTACGATGGTCGGGTTGAGGTTGAAGTAATTGTGGCGCACCGCGTGCACGTTGTTGTCCATCCACGTCGTGTCGATAACGTCCATGTCGAGGTACTGCAGCGGCGCTGATTCAGCCAGGTCCGCGCGAGTCGTTCCGTACGCGTGTTCGTCCACAGCTGGCTGCGAGCGCGCGCGGTTGAACGCAAACGTCGTGACGCCTTCATAGCTGCCCTGCTGATTGATCAGCGCGACGGCCTCGTCCATAGCTTCCTGCGGAGCAATATTCTTGGCGCTCCAGTTGCGGAACTCCGTGTCGGCACGACCCGCGACGCCAGCCTCGGCGGGATCGCGATGCATCATGTACCCGCGCTTTCCGAGCGAGTAGTTGAGTGGGCCTGTCACCGACTCCTTTGACAGAATCTCGACGTAAAAGAGCGCGCCGTCCATGTTGTCTGCGTAGAGTGTGATGTGCTCGCAGAACTGTCGGGCGTGGTCGTAGGCTCCACCGTAGCGTGCAAAGTCGTTCCGCTCATAGTCAGGGTTGCAGAACGTAAGCGTTGATAACTGAATTTTGCCTTGGGTTCGGCGAGCCAGCGCTGGATCGGCAGGCTGTAGGAGCAGCGAGTGGTGAGAAAACAACCCAACATTCCCAGCTCGAAACAAAGCCAAAGAAGATCGCGCACCACCAGTAGGTCATCTAGCACGCCCTTGTTCAATGCGCTCATAAACACACGTGCACCCATCGAGTGGTTGATAATGTTGAGCTTGCTGTATCCTGCATCAATCAGACTCTGGATGAACCGACGGAAGTCATTGCTCGTCCGGTCGCTCTCACTGCCGACAGCCTTAGCTGTGTTGTTTGTTGCAGCAATACGTAAGAGAGTGAGCGCATGTATTTCTACCAGTTTTGCCAACGAATATCTCACGCACCTTGGAAATACGCGAGGACTCCACCACTGGGCCAGCTGAACACGTACGGGTGAATGTACGATGGAAAGTCGCCAAGCGACAGTAGCTGCGCCAGACGGTTCATTGAGTAGTTGAGCGAGCAGTTGTAGCCGTGGAGCAGCACTAGCGCCTCTTTTTCATCCTCGCTTTCCGTAATGTCGAGCACTGGAGCCGATTTCTCGTGGAAGAAGAAATGGCGGAGATGCTTCTTTGGTTTTGTCTCGTGTGGTTCGGGGACTGGCTTGGTGCCGTCGTGTGTAAACACCACTCCATCCGTTGGCGTACGAAGCACAGAGATGCAATCTTTCGCGCTCTGTGGAGACTCGGGAACGAACGATGGGGTGAGGTGAGTGACCGTCGGGAGAAATGTGAAGAAACCGCCCGACACGGAGCACTCGACACTCGCAACACCCCAGTGCAAATCTTCCGATTCGGTATGCTTTGGCCAGAAGAAAATGTCGGTCGGAATCTTCTCAGCTCGGTTGTGGCAAAATCCGACACGAATGTTGGCAAACGAGTAGCCGCTGCCATGCTCGAAGCTGCGGAAGGGTCCAATAGGAATTCCATCTTCCCACTGCCCTGTCAAGCGCTCGCCGTGGTACGACGTGTCGGTCCACATACCGTACCCATGCGGGCGACCAAGCGCATTGAGCCCTCCGCAGTACTTGATCTCGCTACGCTTCTTGGAGTAGAAGCGCGCGAGCGACCGGTAGGTAATAGAGTTGGTCTCCTTGCCTGGCTTGATGCTCCACCAGTTGGTGATATTGAGCTTTTGCTGCTTGACCAGCCAGGGATACGTGAAGTGTGTGAAGACGTAGACAATGATCGTGATGGCCTCGATACAGATGAGCACTATGACCAGCACATTGCGCACTTGGCGGTCGGTGCCCGTGACTGTGTCGTCCAGATCGAAGAGCGCGTGGATGTTGCCCGTGATAGTGTATGTGAGCATCTCGATGACGATCACCCAGTACACGAGCCACTGGATCACGAGTGCGATCTTGACAATGATGTAGATGCACACGACCGTGACGAAGAAGTAAAAGACGAGGTCCGAGGTGCTGTAGGTCTGAGAATTGCTGGCTGGCATGGAAGGCAGAGGCGTTAGCTGACATAGCGCGGTAGCGCAAAGAACCTGCTGCTGCGCGCTCTGCAAGAACTGACCGCTGTTGTCGAACGAGAAGGTCGCGAGCACCGCCATGATGTAGATGACCATGACCCACGTGACCACCTGCGACACAAACGAGTACTGCTCCCACGGTCCGCTCATGAGCCTCACGACCAGCACCACTGAGCAACGCAAAGTCCTCCATCACCACGCACCTTCTTGTAGACGCCTCGGTATCTCCGCTGCAGCCTTCGACTCGTCATGAACCCGAACGACCTGAGACCACCACCACGAGCTCACTCATTAGAGAAAAGCCATCCTTCCCTTCTTTCCTTCCTTGCTTGACACTCGCGCACCGCGTGAAGTTGAACTGCTCCTGATCGAGCGCCAGCGGGTCGCTGAGCATCGCCACCGCGTCATTAGCGCCGCCGACTGCGCCGTCGGCGGCCGGCGGCAGCTCGTTCGCCAGCAGCGTCGCGTCCATTAGCGGCGTCGTCTCGGTAATGACGACCCGGCGGGTCATATGGCGCCGAAGTGTTACCGTGGATAGTACCGTGGATGGGACGTATTCCGTCAAGCACGGTACGGTAGTGGCGAAAGCGTCAACACCCTGTATCTTGACGCTGACTTGGTAAACGTATACTTTGGGTGCGAAAAACCAGTGGATGCAGTTTTGGCCAGTGAAAAGAGGTGATGGAGAACTTTTGAGCCAATCGAATAGAGACAAAAATGGATTTTTGACGTGTCGCAGAGAGACTTTGAGACGGAGACATTGCACAGTGGTTGGCACGGTACTGATCAGTGGTGCTCCCATGATGTGGTGGACCTAAAGTAGCCATTTCAAAAAAGTTGCCTTTGTGAAGCCATCTCTCGAGCTATCATATTGCAGCACTGCGCAGCTAACCATTCATGGCACAACTCTCTGCACTGCACTGCGATCCCTTGAGCTGGCGAATCACGCGATCCCCCACACCATGAGAGAGGCACGCGTATGCATCAATTCTGTCGAGATCAATAATCAGAGCAGCAGCCAGAAACCTCTCGCAATCTGATATTTTAAAGAAGACGGCGACCTTCTTCGAGCCCGCCTTGCTTCCAGGTGCTGAATCATCGCAATTTTCTTCAGCTGTTCACATTCAGTACCAGCAAGCTCGCCTTTGGAATGAAGGGAGCAACTAAAGATTCACAACTTCCTTCTCCCCAAGCGACTTCAGAGTATCCAGTATGATTGCCATCTTGTTGACCGTCGGCATTGACGTCATTGTCTTCGCCTCTACTTTCTTGGCTCAATCGCATTGAATGTCGGATCAACCACTGCTTCGGGCGAGCGGCCTCGTTCCTTGCATTTCTCGACCTTCCCATCACACTTGACCACCACCACTTCTGCCTTGCTGCACTCCACAGCCACCTCCTCCATTTATGCTGACGTGCCAGCTTTATACAAATTTTAATGCTATCCTGGTAGGGCTGGCACTTGCCCGAACGTAACGTTGAAATGCACTACCAGAGAACAAATGACATTTAGCATGCTGAGGTAACCAAGCATTTCTCGCCCCAACGCTTACTGTAGTATCCATCTAGTCGCCGCCCCTGGTCACGCAGGGATTTCCACTCGAGCTTTGAGCTTTCACTCAATGCCGGGAATAAATCATGCTTCAAATCATGGTCCGTCTCAGCATTGTGCAGAGCCATCGCAATCGACGACGCGTCATACTCGAGACGCTCGTTGCCACGCACAACAGACAACTTGCGAGACGGGTTGTTGCTGTACACAACCCGCTGCTTCTGCTGCTCTGTCACTGCTGCGCGTTTCAAAGATCGACCGACACCGTCCTGCTCGAACCCGCCCTCCGGTACACCCACAATGTCCGCCAACGTATTCAGGAAGTCGTACTGCTCGGCGACGTCAGTCACCATCAGACCAGCGTATTTACCGAGTCGCCCTTCAGCAATCAATGTCGCTGCGACTCGTGTCGCCGACACCTCGCGCGACTCAGGAACATCCAGACCGTTCTCTGGTCCCTGGCCATGATCACCCACGATCACGACTATCGTGTCGTTCAGCACACCCTTCTCCTCCATGTCGTCCAAGAACTTGCCGATCGCCATATCCGTGAAATATCGCATCTCGAAATAGTTTTTGATGTCGGCAGTGTACTCTTCGCCTTCGTACAGAGCGGAGAAGTCTGGTTTGGTCACCTTGTCGTACCATTCAGGTCGGTCCTCGTACGGTGTGTGACTGGAGATGGTGTAGTGGTTGATGAAGAGTGGTCGCTTAGGTTCACCCTTCGCCACACGCTCTCGCTGAGCTGCGGTCTCGTTCACAAGTATACTGCCAAGCAGTGGCAAAGCCACATCATCGTGCACTCCCCAATGGCTCATTGCACGAGCCTTGCCTCCTTGACTCACAAGAAGCCAATCATTCGGAGAAATACCCAAGTCTCGTTCCGCCAACTTGCGAAAATCGTCATTACCAAGCACCTCATCGAAACCATGCGCTCCAAAAAAGGTGTCCCAACCATCATAATTCAAAATACATCCCGTCGTGAACTTCGTCGAGTACCCCTTCGAAGTGAACAACTGAGGCATTCCAGCGAGCTTCACATCCTTACGACCACCAGTCGTCCCAGAATCACTCACGCTGTCGTACGGCACCTGACCAAACAGAATACTCTCCACAGACCGACTCGTGCGCCAACTCGACCAGAAGTTGTGGAACGCCACACCACGTTTCGCCCACCGATCGAAGTTCGGCGTCACCGTGATGTTCTGGTCTTTCAGCAAGTACGTGTTGTTGGCGACGAGGTACTGGGAGTCGTGGTACCGGAACGACTCGACCACGAGCACGAGTACGTTCGGTGGGTCGTCATTGTCAACGCTGACGTTGAAGGCTAGGTCTCCCTTGAATCCGAGAGTGGTTCTGTATAGGGAGTCATTGCTGACGAGTTTGAAGATTTCCGAGTCCGTGTCGATGTATAGTCTCGCGGAGGTGATGGATCCGTCGACGAGGTTTGGCATGAAGCTGGCGCCTGTGAATTGTCCGTAGAGTTCGTTGAGGGTTGTGTTGAGTGCAGAGTCTGCAATGAGTGGAGACATCCAGTGCGTGACGATTTCCAACAAAATGATCGGGAAGATAATAAGGCAGCATGCCACACAGATTGCGTAGGTGAAGAGTTGTGACCAAGAGACGTGCTGGCAGAGTTTGCTTTGGTCACTTGATCGTTGTGCACGCTTTTGCTTGAAAGTGACTAGAAAGTTGGTAGTATCAGCCTTTACAATTTCAGTTGTGATATGTGAAGGAGACGACTCCTCTTCATCCGATGTTGTGGAGCATAGTTCGTCACTTTCACCCTCTTCCAATTTGCTAGCATCCTTCTCCTCGGCTTCATTGGTTACAACTGTACACTGAGCTGCGTCGCATGGCACAGTAGTGTAGCCCCCGCGCTTCGTGAAAGCAAACGGGTTCCAAGCATACAAGTCCAACCAAAGAGCACCAACCACCGCGAAGAGTAATGCCACTGCTAACGTCGCCGAGATCGTCGCGTACATCTCGTGAAGTTGGCTAGGAGAGATAGAAGCAGCCGACGCGTTGTCCATTTCCTTGAGAGCCATCTTGATGAGACTGAACGTGAAGCGGAACTGGCGTCGGCGCACGAGCAGCACATTCGTAGCGAACGGCACCGCCACCGCAATAAACACAATCAGGTACCAGAAAAACCGGATCGTCTTGGCCGCCGTAACGAAGCGTCCCCCACGTCGAGTCAGTCTGCTCAGCGCAGCATCGCCCAACCACAAGACGAAGACGAAGTATAGCGCGCAGACAAAGTCTTCGACGGCCCCGAGCGCAAGTACCGCCACCTTGACGCTGCTGGATTGAACATCGGAGTCGTCTCCATACAGTCGGACTAGTGCATCAAGTCCGACGCAGCGGTCGACGAAGAAGAACAACTGGATGGTCAGTATCGCAATGACCCAGTGGGTCCACGGCTTGGCCGCAAGTCGAGCGGAGACCGCGGCGACCCAGGATGAGATCGCAGCTTTCCGGGATGTGATCGCCGTTTTAGCTGGTACTAGGCAGCTCATGGCGAGCTGTCTGTGGCAAGCGGTTCCTCACGTCCAATTGAGAAGTGGCGGGAAGACAAAAGCACCTTGTGGTGAACGAATGAGGCGTCAGTTCGTCTGTGACGAAAAATGTGTTGACCCGTGTACGGATCAACACAAACGTTGCAATATGATCACAGCAAGCCTGACAACGTGGCTAATTTGACCGTAAGCAATATGACGGGCACGTCCAAGCTACCCAGTATATACGGTACGTTGTACTGACGCAGTGGCTCTCCACTCAATGCGCTGTGGCGCGGGAGAATCCATTCGACCGTAAGCAAAAAGCAAAACGACGGACACGATGAGACATGGTTTCTCAATTCAGTCAGACAGTTATCGCAATCCTCGGTGGCAGATCTCGCCTGTCAGCTCGCTTTATGGCCAGGTTTGCCGGCGCACCACTGACAGCGGTTGCTGGTCGTTGTCCAAGCACTCACTGACTTAAATGCGGCCTTGACATTCGTGAATCATGTGGATGCTAGCATACGATATCTTGCCACGCAGTGAATGCTGTGACCCGTGTATACGCTGTTACAGATGGTAACTTTTCGTAGCTTTGGTAATCCAAGTGCTACATGTGATACACTGACGCTCATCGACAAGCCCGACACGGACAGCTCGCCATTCGACACACGCAATGAGGTGCTGGTAGCTTGCACTGCCCGGCGCACTCACGTCGCTACCGATAGCTCCAATGCCGCCAAACATTGACAAGGACTTACATGTGGCGACGGACACAGAGCTTGCCTCGCTGGACAACGTCTCGTTCTCCCCGCACTGTCTTCAAGAGCCACGAGACACGCTCGTCACACCGTGAGAAGTTTGATATGCTCGATTCTCGGCTCTACATTGCACAATTTTGAGCGCTTGAGCCCACGTTGCCTTGCTCGCACACTTGGATTCCCTGAGGATGAGGGCTCACAACTTGACGGCGAGATGGACGCGCATCTTGAGCTTACGGAAGATTCGCGCGCGACCTTGATCTTGCAGGCCACATACGACGTCGGCGTTCCGCTCCGAATATACATGGACTCACTCGACACGCCAGAGCCGCCGCTCGTCACGGTCACGTTGCCGCTGTTGCTTCTTCTGCTCGCGGCGCCGCGGGTCGAATTCACGACTGGGCCGCTCACCGACAGGCCATCTCCACTCGTCACACGCATAGAGCCATCAACTGTGCCGACTGACAACTTGCTATCCACCATCACGTCGCCGCCCACGCTCTTGGCGTTACCGGTGCCGAGGATCTTCCGAGGACTGAGCTTCCATTCACTTGAACCAGTGGAGCAGACGTCGAGATCATACCTGAGTGATCCTACTTCAGTTATAGATTCAGCTGCACCTTGCTATCATGCGCACAAGCATAATCAAACGACTCAATTGTCCTCGCCACCAGAACCTTAGTGTCGTTAACGGCCTCAATAATGAGGAGCAGACCACGCGCGACCTTACCGTTCGCTAGTGGTCGCGTTCTGTCACTCGCCCATGGTCTCCTGCGGCCCTCATGCCGCCAGACATGAGCATGGTCATCTCACTTATGTCAGGTCAAGCGTGAGGACCATCTGGCATTCGCACATAGCTGCACCTCGTCCGCAAGTCCCATGCGTGTCTTGAGCACGTCGACTAGGAGGGACATACTGAATTCAGGGTATATGCGCAGGATTCCCAGCATCATGAGTGGGAAAAGGGCACCTTCAGGCAAATCGAGCAAGCCTTCCGGGCTCGCGCTCAAGAGCGACGGTAAAACAGCCTGGACCGCGTTTCACGCCTTCAAGGATGGCGCCATCACAACCGTTCCGAGGTAGTTTTCGTTATTATTGCTTCCGGCTTCCTCTGCGATGCCATCAATATCCTCGGCAAACTCCACACCGAACCACCTCCCTGCGAGTGGCTCACTGACCTCCATTTGTCCGTCAGCACCGAGCCGAAGGCCCTGGATCGAGTAAAACACGTCCTTCGCGAGCAGTGAGTACGCGCTGTACTTGTGCGTGGTGCCATTGGTGCCCAGACCAGTGTAGTCGGTGACCACGAGGGTGTAGCCCTGTTCGATCGGTGGCTCCCAACTCTCTTAATCGTATGGGGTTGCTCGAGACGGCACAACCGGATAGAGTCCAATGGTGTACCGTGAGCCCACGCAGCAAGTAGGAACTTGCTTAGGTATTACTCTTTGATAAATTCGATTGAATGTACGGCATGGTAATCACGACGGGCAAAATCTCGCCTGCTCGGTAGTCGCTACGAACCCAGTCTCGATGTCCTTCCGCGAGTGGCTTGTGCCGTGTGGCCGCTCCAAGACCAACGCCAGTCACTCAAAACTCCGCGTGCTGTTGGCCGTCGCGCTGGTCGTTGCGCTCTTCGGATACCTGCAATTGCTGGTGCGCTACGGTACTATCTCTCCGCTCGCCACGGTGATGTTTACCTCTCCCTACGACGGGAGATCCCCAACAGACTACCCGCCGTCGACCCCCGACGTTCAAAGCGAAAGCTCGACGCTGCGAGTGGAGCAAATGAACGGAAAGAGCGAAGGGTTCTCTACCTCGTGGCGACCGCCGTTCCGGGTGGTTGTGTCCCTTACCACGACACCCAGCAGGCTGGACAAGGTCATGGACAGCGTGCTATCGCTCACACGCCAGTCGCTCGTGCCGGACCAGATCTACGTCAATGTCCCCCACGGACCCATGAAGCGCCACCCAGAGCGCTCGTATGACGACGTGGAGATGCCAGAGGCGTTGTCTTCGCTTTCACCACTCGTGCTTATCAATCGGTGCGTTGACGACGGACCTGCCACCAAGCTGCTCGGCGCGCTGCGGCTCGAGAACGACCCGTTAACACTCATCATCACGGTCGACGACGACTTTGAGTACCCGGCGAGGCTCGTCGAAGCACTCGCATGGGAGGCTGTGGCAAAGCCCGACGACGCACTGGGCGTCTGCGGCTGGGGGATGATGCCACTCCACCACTCCGTTGGTGTCGTCTCAGCGTACGTACCATACTTCATGCGTCCGCGAGGGAGATACGTCGATATACTGCAAGCCTGCTGCGGCAACGCCTACCGCCGAGGATTCTTCTCGGACGTCGAGGCATTTGCAGATATCCCAAACACCTGCGTGACGGTGGACGACGTGTGGATTGCCGGCTACTTGCGCATAGTGGAAAACCGAGCGAGCGCCATCATCAGCAAACGGCTGGACCCAGTTGATCCACAGTGGAAGAAGGACGAAGCCGACTCCCCCGATCGCCGCAGCATGACGCTGTCGAGCTACAACCACGAAAACCGCGTGCACTACAAGTGCGTCGAGGCCATCGAAGATAGATTCCAGCGCCGGTGGCAACGCAACTTTGATTGAGCCGGTATTGCTTCGTTGTTCATACATGGGAGTAGACCCAACGGAATTCGGCTTGGTCTGCAGCAACATCGTCTTTGGTCGAGATCTCAATGGGATACCGAATCGAGGTCGTCGAGGTCTTGCAGTCAGTGCTTCCTACCCATTGCAGAGGTCTTTCGCTCCTACGGGCGAGCAGCTGTGCCTATGATATAGAAAAGACAGTTTGACATCAGGCAGACAAGTGCATGTACATGTAGCTTTGCCTACTGCAGTGGTATAACGAGTGTCCTGTCAGAATGAAGCAACCATTCATCAACCGCAGATCCTAGTTGATCCACACGGCCATTCTGGGTATGCGGACGTACTCACGACACTGCGCTCACTGATGTCTGCTCGACGAAAAGGCCAACCGACCCAGCAATAATGATGAGGTCAACAAGGAAGCTTGAACGGAAGGGATCTGCTCCATCACTTCCAGCGACTGGAGGTGCACGTGTATTATACAGGGCGTCGAGAACTGCATGTAGCAGCAGACCGATTCGACCACTTCTTTTGGGAGCCCCGAAGCACACAAATGAGCCTAACATGATCGATCGAACTGCATGCTCAGAGGCTTCGGTGTCACGACTTCCACCATTACTGTTCATCAGGAATGGGAAATTGCCAAAGAGCGTGCAAGCAGTCCCACAAGTTAGTTTGGAAGATGGAAATCGAGCAAGTTTGAGCGTGGTTGTCTACAAACCATTTGCAGTGATAGAAGACTGCTGCTACATGCAGTTCTCGACGCCCTGTATAATACACGTGCACCTCCAGTCGCTGGAAGTGATGGAGCAGATCCCTTCCGTTCAAGCTTCCTTGTTGACCTCATCATTATTGCTGGGTCGGTTGGCCTTTTCGTCGAGCAGACATCAGTGAGCGCAGTGTCGTGAGTACGTCCGCATACCCAGAATGGCCGTGTGGATCAACTAGGATCTGCGGTTGATGAATGGTTGCTTCATTCTGACAGGACACTCGTTATACCACTGCAGTAGGCAAAGCTACATGTACATGCACTTGTCTGCCTGATGTCAAACTGTCTTTTCTATATCATAGGCACAGCTGCTCGCCCGTAGGAGCGAAAGACCTCTGCAATGGGTAGGAAGCACTGACTGCAAGACCTCGACGACCTCGATTCGGTATCCCATTGAGATCTCGACCAAAGACGATGTTGCTGCAGACCAAGCCGAATTCCGTTGGGTCTACTCCCATGTATGAACAACGAAGCAATACCGGCTCAATCAAAGTTGCGTTGCCACCGGCGCTGGAATCTATCTTCGATGGCCTCGACGCACTTGTAGTGCACGCGGTTTTCGTGGTTGTAGCTCGACAGCGTCATGCTGCGGCGATCGGGGGAGTCGGCTTCGTCCTTCTTCCACTGTGGATCAACTGGGTCCAGCCGTTTGCTGATGATGGCGCTCGCTCGGTTCTCCACTGTGCGCAAGTAGCCGGCAATCCACACGTCGTCCACCGTCACGCAGATGCTTGGAATGTCTGCAAATGCCTCGACGTCCGAGAAGAATCCTCGGCGGTAGGCGTTGCCGCAGCAGGCTTGCAGTACATCGACATATCTCCCTCGCGGACGCATGAAGTATGGTACGTAGGCTGGGACGACACCAACGGAGTGGTGGAGTGGCATCATCCCCCAGCCGCAGACGCCCAGTGCGTCGTCGGGCTTTGCCACAGCCTCCCATGCGAGTGCTTCGACGAGCCTCACCGGGTACTCAAAGTCGTCGTCGACCGTGATGATGAGTGTTGACGGGTCGTTCTCGAGCCGTAGCGCGCCGAGCAGCTTGGTGGCGGGTCCGTCGTCAACGCATCGATTGATAAGTACGAGTGGCGAAAGCGAAGACAACGCCTCTGGCATCTCCACGTCGTCATACGAGCGCTCTGGATGGCGCTTCATGGGTCCGTGGGGGATATTGACGTAGATCTGGTCCGGCACGAGCGACTGGCGTGTAAGCGATAGCACACTGTCCATGACCTTGTCCAGTCTGCTGGGTGTCGTGGTGAGGGACACGACCACCCGGAATGGCGGTCGCCATGAGGTAGAGAACCCTTCACTCTTCCCGTTCATTTGCTCCACTCGCAGCGTCGAGCTTTCGCTTTGAACGTCGGGGGTCGACGGCGGGTAGTCTGTTGGGGATCTCCCGTCGTAGGGAGAGGTAAACATCACCGTGGCGAGCGGAGAGATAGTACCGTAGCGCACCAGCAATTGCAGGTATCCGAAGAGCGCAACGACCAGCGCGACGGCCAACAGCACGCGGAGTTTTGAGTGACTGGCGTTGGTCTTGGAGCGGCCACACGGCACAAGCCACTCGCGGAAGGACATCGAGACTGGGTTCGTAGCGACTACCGAGCAGGCGAGATTTTGGATTGTGAGGTGCAGTCCTACGGCTCCAACTCGAGCGCACGTCGGCACCGCACCACTTGCAATGCATAAACTATTTACCGATGATAAAGAAAAGCCAGCTAGTTTGTCCGCTTGATGCGGCATATCTCGTGACTTCGATGAGGTATTTTTGATGATCAGTAGGGGATTTGCATTAGTTTGAGGGCGCTTACAACGTGGCATGGATAGGCCGCCAAGTTGAGTCGCGCTCACCCCTCGCAAAGCAAGGACTGGTCCATTGCCGAGCGAGTGCTGTAGGAGCCATAGAAATGCCACCACGGCATGTCGTCGAGGCTCCACGGGCGCTTCCAGACGTCAGGGGGCGCGTGAACCGTACAGAGCCAGCAAGCTGCCACGGGACCGTCCTTGCGGAAACGAAGTCTTCGTGTTGTCCGTGTATATCGAAAGCGAGGATGATGAGAGTGCAAAGGTCGAGAATGGCGGTCGTCACGAGACTGACTGTGCAGCAAATGTCGCCACCGTCACCATACAGTCAAGCTGAGGCCGTTCGGTGGTGGTGCTGTACGCCATGACGCAGACGAGTAGGTTGCGAAGCTCGAGCTCCGCCAGACGGTGCTCGATGACTGTGCCTGCTGAACCTTGCACTGCTCACGGCTCAGCGGTCGCGATAGTACTCCCAGTGAGCCTTCTGTGCAGGATAGCTGACCTGGCGCACTGAGGATGCAGTCTCAATAGGATGCTGTAGCGGGTGTTTACGTGCGCAATGGGACTCGACACAGCGTGAGCGTCATGTTTTGAGTGGACGTGCGCGCCTCCCAGCACGTGCAAATGGTAGATACTGAGCGTGGCCAGCGGAGAGGATGCTGGTGTTACCGACCAACTGGCCCGTCCGTGCTGTTGAAGTGGCTCATGCTTTTTGAGCCGTCCACGCTATGAACGCGACGGATGGTGTTGACGCAGGGGAAGTACCGTGACGGAACGATGACAGTATACGTGCTCCGTCATCGCTGTCGTCGCGGTCGCGGACATGGCGGCTGTGGTACAGTAGACGGCAAGAAGATGGCATTTCTTCGCCAGTGACCGTGCCGGATGGATGTGTTGCGGGTCAGTGGTGGGGTGGGGCCATCGAGTCGCAGCTCCTCCGATCTACAGTAGAACGACACTGGATGTGCTTGCAAGGGTGAGCAAAAGCAACGCTACTCGGCGCGGCTCCGCTTATGTCAAGCGGACTTGGAGCCGAGAACAGAAGTCGCGCGGTTGCGATCGAGTAGAGGCACGAGCTCATGTAACCACAGCATAACAGTGTTGAGCGGAGCCAGCGGCACGAGTACTGTAGTATGGACAGGTCGTTCGGGTCGCCGACTGGGGTGTAGCTTGGCGAGAACAAGTCGGTGTCAGTGTCAAGGGAGACCACCATCACCACTAGCCGCAGTAGCAGCAGCAGCAGCAGCAGCAGCAGCAGCAGCAGCAGCAGTAGTGGTATGCTTGGAAGCGCATGCGTCGTTAGTGACATCACAACAGGAAGCACGAGTGGGGTTGTATCACAACACAACTTATGACGATTGCTGGTGGTACAAACACGTCTATTGCAGGCGGTGTCCGAAGTGTCCTTGTTGAGCGCTGTGAACAATGTTGACGGATCCAGCGGGAAAACCACTGTGAAGTGTGATGTAGAACAGTAGAGACGAGGAACGGGGGATCGTCGGACCTAGCTGTCAGTCATGCGCGGCAAAATGAAAGAACAAGGGAGGGCACTGGCCAGCTCTGCTCGAGCCACTGTGTGGAGCGCTCACGTGCTCCGAAGCTCCTTGTTTGTCTCGTATCGAGTTTGATGGGGTAGAACTAGTCTACGAAGTGCGAGAACGCGCAGCATCAAGTCTTTGTCTCGAAGAAGCCCATGATCGTCAAAGGTGCTCCAAGGAGTTGAGAATCACGCGAGTTAGCAGCTCAAACAAGGTGCCAGTCACAAAGCAGTACGAGTACAGCTGAGGGAAGAGCATCAAGGACGGCGACGTATCGAAAACCAATTGGTAATTCGACGGAGCAGAGAGCAGGCACGCAAGCTGCTGATGACTTGTTGGGATGCTCGAGAGATGGCTACATAAAGGCAACTTCCTGGAATGGCTGGGATGCTCGAAGAGATGGCTACGCCAAGGCAACATCCTGGAATGGATACTTTAGGTTCGAATGATAAGTGGGAGGTATCTACATCTACACTGCGTTACTGTTCTCGGATGGTGGTGGGGCCAGGAGGTTGCGCACTGAGGCCGCGGCGGCACCGACGCGCATGCGGAAGCTGTCGGATCTTGCTCTAGTGTTTACTGGCGTTGTGAGCCTCGGTTCAGCCGGCATTGCGGTTGGTGGGTGTTGCTCTACGCTGGAGGATGTAATTTCGGACGGCATCCGCGAGCTGTCGAGGGCCTTAGGTTGGTCGTCCATCTCGGAGTTTGGAGTCGCTGCCACGTTGTCTCCGCGCTCATCGGGGCTTACAAACTCGACCAGGTACGTATCCATGAGCCCGTGGTTGGTAAAGGTGGCCTTGCGGTGGAACGTGCACTTGATATCGGGCATGTCCTTGACGACCTCCATCACGATTGGACTCACGAGGATGCGTTCTGGCACGCCATTCGACTCAAGCTCGTTTGCAGTGAGCGCATCCGGTCCCCACATGTCGTAGCGAAGCGTGGTGGTACCAATCACACCGCCAATGATGTTACCAATATGAATCCCAATTCGCATCTGAAGTCGCTCTCCCGTGTTCGGATCCTGCACTTTGCGCACCTCCTTGTGCATGTCTCGCGCCATCGCCAAAAGGTCACGGATGTGTGAACGCACATGCATCTGGAATTTGTGCTTGATTGTACTTCGACGAGCAAGAATGGACGAATTTGCCACTGGCCGCAAGCCTGGAGGAGTGATGACGGGCATTGCTCCGGGAGTTGTAGCTCCTGCAGCCATTGATCCCGTTGCACTATCTGGGACACCTTGTGGAAGCACTCGATTGCTTGTGCCCCGGATAAGAGTTGTCACTCCTGTCGTTCGAGGTGATGAAGTACTGCTCCCTGAACTTCCATTACCTCCACCGTTGCTGAACGCTGGACCGAGACTCATATCAACATAAGGCAGACCCGACACAATCACGTATGCGTCGCCAATCGTCTGCATCTTGAATACGCCGTGTTTCTCGGTAAGCTTGTCAAATGCGCAAAAGAGTGAGGCCAGGATATGGACAACCTGCGCAGTTGCTGCTTGGGATGCAATGGTTGTGAATCCTTTAATGTCTGAGAACAGAATGCCGACTTGTTGGTGCTGGTCACACACAGTTTCACCTTCTTTTAGTCGCATAACTACAGCAGCGGGAAGCATCTGATACAACAAGCGATCAGCATTCATCGTCTCAATCTGCGTGCGGGTCTTAAGCCAGATTTGTCGACGTGTGAAAAACTCGACACTTTGCGACGCTATCAAGTTCGCGATCACAGAAATGTACGTCAGCACGATCGGGTATGTACGTTTGAATTTGGTGTTGAAGCGTGCTGGGTCTTGGTAGTACATTGCCAAATTCACCGGCGTCGTGATTGTAACGAGCAAAAGTGCCGCAGCGTTGATCAACGCCACGTGGCGATGTAGTACCGACCCACCATTTGATACGGCAAACATTACAAGCACAAGGCCGAGGCACATATTTACGTATCTTGGTGACGTATCCACTTCTAGAATATAGTTCAAGCGCCATAATGCACTTTCAGTTGCAGTGAACACAACAAGTCCAAGAAAGTAGACGGTCAGCAGCACATTTCGCAACTTCTCTTCTGTGTAAAAGACAAACTCTTCGCGTGCGCGTCGAACGAACCAAACAGTGAGGAGGATGTAGGCGCTTCTACCTATGATGGCACAAAGGAACAACGTCATGAGATCTTTTTTTCCTTCCGGCCAATTATCGTAGGAACTCTCTAGCGATTGGACGAGTACATCTCTACCGCAAGTAAAGAAAGAGTAAAACGCCAAAATGATTAACGTTGTTCGAGCTCCTTCCACGCGATCATACAGAGTAGCTTCAAGATACTTGTTTTCCATGTCGGGATCCTTGAACAACAGGACCCATATGTTGATTTCAGAGAGCATTGTGCGCTCGACAGTCACATTCGTTCCGCTCTTTTCAGGAACAGTGCTTGGTGCTGGTGTGCCTAGAACCAGGTTAAGAAGGTTCCACTGTTTCCAGCGTATACACGCTTTCCGGAATATGCGCCGACGCGTGGCAACAAGAAAGTCTGGCTCCATGTGCTTCCGTAAGCTTGCTGAAGACATTAGCAACGACTCGCGATTGAGCGATAGGTCAAGTTGACCCTGAAGTGCCAAGCGCGCGACTTCTGTGAGAGGCACTCCAACCATATACGTTGTCATGACGCCTTTCCCTTTGACGTTGATCTGTCGTTCTTCAAAGCTGAAGTGCCCTGCGAGCTTCTTGTGCGTTACATGAGAGATCTGACATCGCCCTGATATGCCTGTTGACTGCATGCGTGAAGCAGTATTGACTGTATCTCCAAACAGAGAGAACTGCTGTTTCTTCATGCCGACAAGACCGCTGACAACTCGTCCTGAATGAACACCAATACGGAGCTTGACACCATTGCCGTTCGAAGCGCGACACTTGTCAAGGCAAGCAAGCATATCCAAAGCCATCGCAACAGCGCGCAAAGCCGCCTCGCGACCTTGATCCTTTCCTTGAAGACCAGCACACGCCATGTATGTTTTTCCTACAGTCTCCATCTTTCGGACACCGTGTTTGACGCAAATTTGGTCAAAGAGCGAGTACACGCGGTCGAGCAACGATACAACTTCAGTCGGACTAAAGCGAGTAACAAAGGAGGCAAAATCCGCAATATCACAGAAGAGAATCGTTACATCTTTTTCATCTTCGCTGATAAGTGTCTCGCCACTTTGCATGCGTTGGACAACGTGGTCTGGAAGCATGTTCTTCAGAATCTGTGTTGAGCGCTTCTGCTCAATGAGCAACGAGCGACTTTGGAGAAAGTCACGGCGCATTGATATCTGAAGTGAATAGCACGAGTATCCTCCAAAGGATATAACAAAAGCCAAGTAAAGCGCAAAAAGCAACAAATCGAGAATTTCTGTGCCTGTTTTGCTGCGTAGCCCAAACACCAGGTAGAAAACAAAGTTGTACGTGACAAGGATGAGAGCATACAAGAATTTCGCGCGAATGACCACGAATAGCACAATGGGGTACAGCGCGGCAGCAAATTTTCCGGTGTCTGAGATCGTCAGCGTAATGACCATGCCAACTACACAGCACGGGAGCAAGATCGAGACTTGGTAATGGTTGACAAAGTATTTTGTGCGTGCGAAGCGGATGAGCAGGAGATCGAACACCAAATACGCCACCCGGATCCAAACGTAAGATGAGTCCTTTTCCCAAAAGTACTCGTACAAAGCGTACACTGGAATAACAACCGCCACGATCTTGAGACACAGGATGACCCGAACTCGCTCGCGAAATGAAAACGTAAACTCGTACTCACTCTCAAGTTGTTGATGCTGCTCGCCCATAAACTCTAATGTGAGTGGATGCACAGTTGGTTGAACGTTGAGCGATCGTGAACTATGGGCATCATCATCTTGCGAGAGTGGATCTGGCAACCCAATCTCTTGCGCCAGCTCTCGTTGAATAGAAATCAATTGCTTTGATAGCTCGTCGTGCTCAGTCGGTCGATCGAAGTCACGAAATTTTTGGCTCCACTCTCCTTCGAGCAACAGGGTTGGATTGCTCATGGAAAATCGAGGTGGTATACTCCCTCCTGGAAGAGTGGAGAGAGCTCCTAAAGCACCAACACCGTCATCTGATCTAGTTGAGCTCAGTTTAACTGATCGCATATTGTGCAGAGCAAAATCAGATTCGCTCAACTTGCTAGTAGCATTTAAATCAAGAAGGCCACTGTCAATTTCTTGAATTATATCGCTACTTGACGGTAGGTACATCTGCTTCAAATATGTGATCGCTAAATCGAAGAAAATACAAGAAACAGACGTGAGCAAGATCTGAACCCAATACGATGCTTTGCTGAGTAACACAGCAGCAATCCCACTGAAGTCGCGAAACACGTCAAATGTTGGAAACAGTCTGTATGCTTGAGAGTATCCGGCGACAAATATCAAAAACATGGTAAATCCACCAAGCAGCGAGAAATAGTGCAACCACGTCCAGCGATGAAACCGCTGCATCACTAGTGCAGCCTTCAAAGACACTGTAATGACTAGTGCTCCATACACAGCCGTCCCGTCAGTGAATATGCCGCTACCTTTGCCGTCTCGAGAAGACATAGCTTTGAGCGACCCAGTAATGAAATAGTACACGACGGAGGAATGAACAAACGCGTTGCCAACCCATACCCCGAGCTTTCCAATACTCAAATGACTGTGACGAAGAGAATCGCGGTAAACAAGTGGGTAGTTGAGTACCGATACATCGCGAATATCTTCGTCGACGATACCCAGCACAAAGATCGGGAGTAAAGTGTATAGCACGTTCCAGCCAACCATCAAGTACGATTCGTAAAGCGTCTGGCCAGAGTACGCATTTTCTTGGGTGTAGGCAAACAAAGTCATGATGAGGGCCATGTTCTTATAGAAGGAAAACAAGATTACGTTGGCGATTCGTCGGTGGTTCCAACGCCCATGAACCAACAAAAGTCTTGAAATGTGTTTGAATGTTGCGATTGCAAAGTCGGCTGCACGAACAGCTTGCATACCTTCGTGTCCGTGGATGCCAACTCCGACATGTGCTTCTTGAATCATGCTCACGTCATTTCCACCATCTCCAATTGCCAGCGTAAGTGGCGCTCCAGGTGCATTCTTCATTAGACCAACAACTTGTGCCTTTTGCATGGGACTGAGTCGGCAAGCGACTACTGAGCTGCACTGAGATGCAAGCTCCATGAACAGTTGATGTGATTTTGGAGAAGTTCCATCAGACATTCCGTTTCGTGCTGAGCTGATCCGACTCTTTTGAGAGGTATGGGACGAATGGGATGGTGGAGACGCTGCTGGAGACTGAGCGTTGAGTGCCGACAGCGATTTCATTGAATGGGCATCGCTAAGTCGCAGACCACCTGCATCTCGATCGACGGGGTCCGGTCGAAGTAACGTACTGGGATCCGGGGTTGTGAATAGTGCTGAATCGAGCCGAGACGTCTGCTTGACGGATGCTTCTGAAGCGGCATCAGCGAGTAGAAAATCTAGGGTCTCTCCATTCACAACCAGAGAAATATTTCGCGATGCAACTCCAGGGTTCCACACACCCTCGCGTTTTAACTTGCGTCGCGCTTTTGCAATCTCATCAAGACAATCTTGCTTGGTTTTCCCCTTTATCACAAGCATCTTGCTCTTCTCGCCGATGAGGCCACACATCTGAGCAACCGATATGGCTGTCTCGTCTTTATCCCCTGTCAACATCCATACGTTCACGCCTGCCTCACTAAGTTGGTTGATGCACTCCTGGACACCATCCTGAAGCAGATCCTCAACCCCGGTGGCTCCAAGCAAATAAGTAGGCTGTTCGATTGCCTTCGCTACTTCTACACAGAGCTCTTCTCGGTTTGATAAGGAACGCCGGGCAAGATCGTATTCTCGCTTCCAAACATCAAATTCCTCCTGATTCAGCTGGCGATAGCCAAATAACAAAGTCCGCAATGCCATCGCTGCGAAATAATGGACGTGGAAGCCAAGTTTACTGATATCTTGTGCATTTAAGGCATTCGCAAACATGACCGTGTCAGCCCCTTTGGAAAAAACGAAGATCTCGTCTTCTGACGGTTGCGCAACTTGCTCCTTTTCCTCTGGGTAAGCTGATTCGTCGCTCGCTAATGACCGCTCCAGATCAGACAAACTATCGCTAGGTGCAAAGGGTTGTCCATTGTTCTGCTCGGGCTCGTGATCAACCTCGTCTCCAACGGCATCGCTACTTTCTTGTTGTCGAATTAGCTGCACGACTACCGACATACATTTCCGGGTACTGTCAAACTCGTTGACAGCCAATAGGCGGTATGCTTCGCGTTTCCCAAAGATTTGAATATAAATAATGTCGCCTTCTCGACGCTCGTAGATGCAGTCAAACTCGACTGCAGCATTTAATAAAGCAACTTCATCCGGTGATGATCCAAAGTACTTTCGATCCATCTTTGCCGAAGGAAAAGAGTCTTGAGCCTCTGCAAGCGTGTCAAAGGAATGAATTCCACTTCGATGAGTACCTATAGGAGTTGTCAAGCTTTTTTGATTTGGTGCCACAGCACTTTCAGCTTCGGATGGCTGATTATTTTTCGAGCTTGTTGAGCCAGATGAGTGTTCTTCTAACGCAACCGAGGCTGAGTGGCAGAGTAGAATGCATCTGAAAAATGGGCGTGCAAGCTCAATCGCTTCATTCTCCTTCCCAGAGAATTTCTGTGGATTCTCAACCATTTTGAAAAGCTGAGAGTACGAGCGCACGTCTTTTTCCGAAAGAAGGGCGTGCTTTGTATTGCGTCGACCGCCTTCAGGAGTTGCCCCATCACGGCTCGGTGGGGTGTTTCCGCTTGCTGAACCAGAAGAGCTACCTGGGCGAGCTTGCTTCGATACTGTAAAATCACATCCTGATAATTCTCTAGAACTGCGCGGACTCACGAGCTTCCGCAAGCTCATATTGGTTCCGTCGAAGATCATGCCGCCAATGCTGCAGGCCTTGAACAGCATTTGATTTTTCGTAAGCGTTCCTGTCTTGTCGCTGAAGATGTACTTGATTTGACCCAGATCTTCGTTGACATTCGATGTCCGAGCGGTGACTGCATGACCCGTGTCCGAGCATCGCATCTTTGGGTCATTCTCAATCCTCCGAGCTTGGTACCACTTCACAACTTCCAAACTGATGTAAAGAGAGATGGGAACCATGTTATTGTACAAAATCAAAAAGGTGATCCATGCTTCAGCAAACCCTGCTGCGCTAGCGCTCGAGTCTCGGGAATGATCCATTATCATTCCAAGCTCGACAAATAGGGTTGATTGACAGAGCTGACACAGCACACCACAAAGAGCACTAGAAAGATCAGCATGATGCATCGGTTTGCAGTTCGATCTAATCGGCTGAATTTGGACGGAACTGCCTTCATGTTCTGGATCAACTTGGAATCATTTCCTGCCCCTACGACGACGCCGATAACCCACTTAGTGTTGCAGAGCTTCATGCCACGCAGCATGACATTTTCGATGCTAATTGGGACTTCATCATATATCTCTGAGGAGCTTGTCGTCCTCAGTTGAACATGGCGAGACTCCATCGACCAGATTTGTGCTTTACGCGCATGATGCCGTCGAAGCTGTAGAGGCGCTTGTTCGGTAGCTCACACTGGACCTCGGCGTCTATTGTTTTGCCAAAATCTTCCGGTTTGTGGGGAACTACCTGGCTCCATTTGATGCAGTGGCGCACCTTGAGATTGGACTCGCCGTCCAAACTCGAAGTCTCGCACATTGCGTCCGCGCTCTCATTGCTTGACGCGAGCAATATGATATCGGCCGGGACCTGCCCACGGTCGTAAATGCGCACGACGTGACCCACACGCAACTGTTTCCAGTAGATTGGCTGGAACGGTGAAGCACTACTATCATGTAGAGGCGTCGGCTCCTGATGGACTCTGTACTGCGTTCCCGTGACGTGGGATTTCTCCAACCCCGCCAAGCACGTCAACTTTGTCGTTATTGACAACCCAGTCTTGCTGGTGCCGCACACGGTCTTCAAGAGCTTCTTTGACCATCGTTGCCGTGAGCACTAGCATGAGGGGACCAACTGTCGAGTACTCGTTTGTAGGTGATAAGTTGGTTGTGAGCTGCAGCAACGAGATGACGAGAAAGTAGAAGTTGGCAACACGCCGGAATTGCTCAAACAGTGACTTAGGAATGAAATTGACGACCGTGTACTTGGACGTGCGAACTGCGTTGGCGTGGTATGGATCACCCCGGTTTCGCTTTTGCATGAGTGCCGCGTACTCGTGTGTTCGGGTGACTTCGTTTACAAACAATACGCGAACTTTGACAGCTGTCGGGTCTTCTTTCGAGGCTAGTCGAAGACTTGAGTCGGACGCAACTCGATTGCGAGCAAGCAACCCATTCAGCCACGCACCAAGAGTAGGTACCTGGAGATTTTGAGTGGCAGGAGTCACCTTGCTCATGACTGCAGACGCCGCTCGGGTGTTGGTTGGCGATGGTGGTGTCTCGCCGATGTGCAATGCCGTAGCCGAGTCGAGCGAGATAGTCTTGGCGTCCTCTGGGATGCCGTAGGACTGCGCTTGGAAGAGCGGCATCACGTGTCTCCACGAGCAGAGGAAGCCTCAAGAGCCGGGGCATCCACAGGTGCTACGCTCGAGTAGTCGACACTTGTGTCACAACTCGACTGCTGCAGGCAGCAGTTTCTGCTCGTATTCTGCTGTGGGGCAGTGCTATTTTGGAAAAAAAGACACTCGACGACAACGACGACTTTGGAGTTGTTCTACTGTAGCAGTTACTGAAAGCAACCCCAGCGCAAGTGTTGCGCTTCAGCTTCGAGCAGAAGCTCAAAATTGTCGCTGTTGCCTTTATGAAGCCATCCAATTTGGCGTGGCTACAAAACGGCGGCATCTGGAATCTCTGGATCCTGTGCACATGGCTGAAAATTGGCTGAGCTAGACGGGTTCGAGTCCTCCTCCAGTCCTGGACCTTTGTACCGCGGCTTGGTTTCGATATGTGGCCATCCATCATGCAGTCCTCGCAACTGCACTTGAGCCGCTTTTCGACATCTTGACCTGTTCAACTCCCGCCTCATCCCGTAATAAACCAAAACTTCATCATCGATTTATGAAGGAAAGCGCCCATTGCACCGCGATCCCGCAGTGGTTTCCTGCAGGCGACAGGCGGCCTCATGGCGGCGCAGGCGACCGTCTCGCTGGTGCGCAGGTCTGTATCGGCGACGACGCTATGGGCTGCGCCCGCCTCAGCTCCTGGTGGGCTGTCGGCGCCTGCGGACGTGGCGCCCTCGAGCTCCGCGTGGCTGCGCGCGCCGAGCGACGTGCGCGTGCCGCTGGTGCTGTGGGAGCGTCCGCCGAGCGTCGCGGCCTCGTGTGTGCACGCGGCGTTCCTGCCGCGCTCTCAGCCGAGCCAGAACTCGAACGGCGTGGGGGTGGTCGATGGGAGGGCGCGGAGGGCGAGCGGCTCCGGCTCGAGCTCTGGCGCACGAATGGGCCAACGAGCGGCGCGGCGGTCTGTTGGCGCGTTCAACTTTGGCAGTCGGGAGGAGCAGGAGCAGGAGCAGGATGCAGAGGAAGAGAGCCAAGGGGACGCGGGCTCGCAGCTTGGCGTCTTTGTCGGGACGCAGGACGGCGCGGTGCTCTACTGGCTGTTTGAGAACGACGCGGTCGTGCAGGTCAATATGCTCGTGTTTGCAGACCCGGACGCCAGGAGCAGAGCAGACGGAGGCGTGCAGGTTGGAGCACCCGTGCAGGGCATCGTGACAGGAGTGGACGAGTGGGGACAGAGCACGCTCGTGTCCATCACGCGGGACGGAGCCGGTCGCGCGATGGCTGCTGCCCTAATGGAGTCTGCTCCGGAGCGAGCGCGACGCTCGCGAAAGAGCTCGCGCCGATCAAAGGACTCGAGATGTGCTGCAACAACCGGTATGCGGTCGCGTTCAGTGACGAGTCACGCATGATGATCTTGGACACGTGGAGAATGGTGCTGCTGTACTGCGTAGACACGGCACAGGAGCAAATTCGAGAAGCATTGCCGTTGCCGGAGCTCAAAAATGTTGTCAGCCGAGCTTATGCAGCGGGCGGCGCAACCACTTCGTCGCTTTCGCAAAAGACTTCCAATGCAGGGCTCTCACCATCCATTTCTAGTGCAAACAACCGAGCGCAACAAGCAGAGTCAAGCGCAGTAATCCACGAAAACTCGATTCCTGGCAAGATACAGGACCAATCCTCGTCACTGCATACCCGCACGTCGCAAAACGCAACAGTCGCATCTTCTTCTCCGCACGCGCCTCGAAGTTCTCCACCTGCACGCCTCGTTTGGGACTCATTGGTCATCTCACTTGGTACAGAGGGACTTATCAAGTGCTTCTTGTGGGCAAAGCCACCTGGTTCAAACACATTTGGATCGAGTGCTTCCCATTGGACGCAGCAAAGCTGCTGGATTCTGTCGTGGGCCGATGACTCGCAAGATATCACTTGCTCTCAGAGCACATCCCTCAAAGACGGCGACAACATGAACCCGCAGACAGCACTCATGCGGTCGATCAAAAGCAGTTATTTTCCTGTCGCAATTCAACTATCAGCTAGCGCGTCATTCGTGCTTTGCATTTGGAAGAATAAGTGGGTCGTGGTGAAGCGCAAGTGGCTGTGTGATATTGAAGCTGCAGGAGGAGTCAGCGGTGGAGGACAGCTATACTCTGGGTCCGATAAATCTAAATCAAAGGTACGCGGGGCAAGTTGCCGCATATCACCCGACACAACTCGTTCGTGACTTGAGTGATAACCCATCCTGATCGCAAGCAATCAGCCGATTTACTGGGAAGATGGGCGATTTTTGACTGACAGCCAGGTTATTCTTTGGACATCGTCCGGTCATGCTTTTACGTTTCACATTGCACCAAGTAGTGCGGGAAATATGTCAGCACCTGCAAAATGGCGGGAAGTTTTTTATCTTCACAAAGGATTACGACCAACTAGTTCCTCGCAGTAGCTGCAAGAACCTTGCTTCAAGTTGACAGGGTTCAATGTGTTGGGATCATGAACAAGTGCGAGTGTTGTCAGTTGCAACCTTGTCGTGAACCAAATACATTTCGAGTACCACCTCAGCTTCACGACCATATTCAGCTCTCAGGATTTACTTCGTGCGTCATGCCAACCCCACCCTCGCCTGCGAAGTCTTCTTATCAAAGCCGAGCAGAGACACCAAAGTTCATCTGGTGCATACATGTGGACGGGGTCGTATTGCCTATTGGAGCATTCAATCTCAAATTCCTTATCGCCTGTCAAAGGAGCGAGACGATCAGGGGAATCGATTCAAGACCCACGTGTTTTCTACCTAGGTGATGGCTTCAATTCGAATGAAGGTCCGGCTGAAACGGGTGCTCGAGTTACCAACTATTCCTCGCAGCGCGACAAGCAACTTTGCTTATCCCACTTAATGATTCCTCGTGATACAACTCGATCAACGTCAATGTATGAGATTGCACTACGAGCCGGTGTACGAAGGCGGCGGAGACAAACTCCCGTCGACCTACAAGATGGCTCCAATGCCGCTAACTCCGCTACCCCTGTTTCTGTTGCCGCAACTGTACTGGCAAATGCATTGAGTCCGATGGTTGGACGGTCTAGTACAGTTGTACCCTCTTCTGTCGATTCTTTGCCAAGCAAAAGCAGTCCACAAGTTGGCAGTGTAGACAAGTTCCTTCGCCACTTGTTGGATGTGCCTTTGCTAGTAAAAGGCTACGCCAATGGGTCTATTACATACCAACTACTTGGAGCTGTAAAGGAAGATGCACCAGCTGAGAGCATCAACGCTGACAGCATTAAGCCAGCTGTCACAACGGTTGCATCTTTGCATCGCGGAAAGGTGACAGCGCTAGCACACTGCTATTGGCCGGCGGCTCACTCGAAGGGATCAACTTTGCCTCATCTGGTCACATCAGCATTACGCCGAGCAAGTGCTGCTGATAGGTCGTCTCGTCCTGGCGCTCGGGTGGAAGCAAACCCACGAAAAAGCACCCCCGCATTAACCCGCCGAGGAAGCTTTTCTCAGGCATCAGCATTCCTTGCAACCGACAAAAACCCGTTTTATCGATCCAGATTCCCACCACCAAGTACAACTAAAGCAGCTACACGACGCACTTCGTCGAGCCGCCATTTGAGTGCACTGACTGTCGACACCGCTGCCTCTGCCGCACCCACGTCATCTTCGGCTCCGTCAAGTCCTCGAGCTGGAGTTACAATCGGAAACGATGGACAGGCTCTTGAGGGTATAGTTAACTTCCTTTTCTCGGGAGGACAAGATGGTGTGCTGAAGGTGATTGAACTCACGCTGATGCAATTGAATGGTGCTTTTACCTGTGAGAGCACAGTCATCCAACAGTTTCGGAACCATCGCGGCCGCATTGAGCAGATCAGTATTTCACCACTTCGCCACACGATCGACGACTGGGAACAATTGTATCCTGATCGTTTTATCGGCACTGTTGGCTCCGACCGCAAATTGGTCGTGTATGGCCCAGTTTACTCGCAAAACCCGAGCGGTGCTGGACCAGTTAGTACCTCTTCTACCTGTGGACGAGCTGGCGTGGAGTTCGAGTGTCTATTCGAGTTTTCCCAGCATGCAGACGCTATCTATGACATCGAGTGGCTCCTTGACCGTGGATTTGTCCAAGTGGAGTGTGCAGACAATATGATTTACGTGTGGAACACGAACACGGGGATCCTAGAGCGTGCTGTGCCATCTGGACTAGTTCACGGGGGTGGTAACGCAAGTGTTACCGGGTGTGATAGCGACAGTATTCTTCCTGGTCAAGTGGCTGACTCGTCGGTCGAGTGCTCGAACCTTCCAGTCGGCGATATGTTTGTTCATGTCCTTCGGTTCAAAATCCTCCAATGCGCCGAGCGCATCAAAGCAAATTGGCGCAATTACTTTGAGGTGTGTGGAGAAGGAGAAGATTCCAACTATGATCAGACTAGTCCAGAGGAAACTAAAACCAAGTCGGTCACTTCACGATCTCCCTACGCAATCGGGTCGATCGAGTTGCTCTTGCTGTCGTTTCTGCTATCATGGGGAGCGTCACCGGAAATTGATCAAGCATGCCGCACTCTGCTAGGTATCGATTGCCCGATCGTCCGCCACTCCTTTGCGCTCGAAGCAATTGACGGTGCTTTCACCGTTCCGCTGCCGTGGAAGTCAGAAATTGTTAGTGAGAGTGGCAACTCAAAGGAGCTTGATTTCGTACGTCACTGGCAGCACTCCTCTGCCATGTCAGCGAACTTGGCGCTCGCTGTTGTTTCGCTAGCCATGAATCTGATGGAGCACAGGTACACAAAGACAAGCAAAACTTTGAATGGGCAGCCATCACAGGCTCTCCCTACTTCACCTCGCAATAAGGAGGAATTTCACGTGCTGTGGAGCCAGATCATTACACAGCACTCCGTCGTGTTACCAGACTACGTACCAAACTTCCGCGAGCCATCGCTAGAGTCATTGGCAAAGTTTGGTTTTGATGCTTGCGAGTACACGCAACTGGCGGCTCGTACACTTCTCAACGGCATCATCAAACGGCTTTCACCAGCAAGCAGGAGCTCGATTTCGGCCGAGTACGCGGCCAAGTTGCACTTTGAGCTTGCTCGCCTTGAGACTGAAACGGGAAGCAAGATCAGTGGCGGCGGTGGCTCAATCGACTCGGGGATTGTTGTCGATCGTTTGGGACCTCTCGTGATATTGCTAAGCATGATTGGCACTTGCTACCCTGGTGAAATTGCTCCCGCTAGCGCTCGCGAAGTGTGTGATATCTTGGTCTACATGCTCAAGTCACCTGCGCACTATGTCGCGTTTGTTGCAGCGGAGCTACTGACGAAGGGTCTGATGCTGTTTCGTCCGCACTTGCTTGATCTATCATCCCTTGTTTGCCAGTTGCTGCTGTTGGACATGCGCGAAAAGCTTCGAGACGCTGCAGCAACGGGAGATGACGCATCCGGTCCGAATCACGACGCGCGCCTTCTGGCAAGTGGGGGAAGTAACGCGGCATTGAGTCTGCTAGTCGAGCTTGGAGCGTGTGAGTCCGCGTTTGTACTCACTCTTCTTCAGCAGGAGATGAACAGCAACGACCGGCCGCAAAGCTACCGCGAGTGTGTGCTGCTGTTCTTGACGGAGCTCATCAACACGCACTACCTGCTCATGTTCCGGCACCTACCAGCTGTGATCGACACAATCATGTGCGGGCTTGATCCGACCAAGCCTGATCGGCGCAAGCGGTGTCTCCCTCTCAGCACGCGCTGTCTGCAGAATCTCGTCCGGCGGTTTCCCATGGTGGATTTCCACCGCGACACTCAGCGCCTCGCTGTCGGGACGATGGAGGCTGTGATTCTCATCTATGACCTACGGACCGCAACCAAGTGGCGCGTGTTGGACGGCCACTCGTCTGCTGTCTCAGCCGTGAGTTTCCGAGTCGACGGGCAAATTCTTGTGTCGTACGCTGCGCGAGAAGGCAGTGTTCGATGGTGGAACAGCGGCAATGCCGGGTTGTTTGGCGGCATGCTCAAGATGCACCAGTCGTGTCTGAAGGAGCACAAGCTCGACGTGCTGTCTGTTGGTAGTGCACCAGCGTCCAGTGGCGGTGCGAGCGCAGACCTCAAACAGGTGATCCAGACGTGTCGCTTCCACTTTCTCTCCGTCAAGATGTCGAGCGATTCTCCAGCCTCCAGCGGCACCGACGCCAAGAGCAAGCAGATCCTGCGGCTCACACGAGAAGACGCCAGCCAAGTGCAGTTCTTGCTGTGAGTGAATCACCAAAAAAAAAAAAAAAAAAAAAAAAAATCTCACCACCAAAAAAAACAAAACTTGACCCAGTTGCCGTGGCCGTATACTTTTTGCGCCTCCGCGCCGAAGCTTCGCCGAAGCTTCACACCGGAGTCCCTCCAACAACCAATAAATAAATTTCCGCAGGTTTTCTCAGTGCGCTTTTCCCAGCAGTTCCGCCACTCCATCATCCGCCGCCGCCTGTCTCCCTCCGCCGCCCGCCGCCGCGAGATGCCGCGCCAGTCGGCGCACCGAGACGCCGACGCCGAGGCGCTGGCCGCGGCGCTCGCCGAGTCCGTCCGGTGCGCGCTTTTCCGGCTTCCTGGGGGTCCGTGGGCGCTGCTGACGGCCTCAAAACGTGGATCGCAGGCCCGACTTCATGGCGGAGATCCTGCGCGCCGAGTCGGCGGCCGCGGCTCCAGCTCCGGCGCCGGAGGCAGCAGACGAACAGGAGGAGGCAGCAGAGGAGCAAGAGGAGCCGGTGGCGAGCGCGGAGGAGGAGGAGGACGAGGACGACGTGGGCGAGGAGCTCGGACGCGAGCTGCAGCTGCGCCTGGGGCTGGACGCGCGCTCGCAGCGGCATGGACGAGCGGCAGCGCGACGAGGACGCGGAGGTTGAGGAGGAGGAGGAGGAGGAGGGGGAGGACGGTGAGGCTCCGGCTGGGGACGCGGCGATTGCTGGAGACCGTTGGCTCACGAGTGCGGCTGTGTGACGTTCAGCGAATGCGCAGCACCCGCTGCTCAACTTCGCCGAGTTCCTGCTGCTGGACATTTTGCTGCTGCTGGACGAGGACTCGATCAGCAACTGCATGTTCACGTGCCACCGGCTGCTGCACGTGGCGCGCTCCGAGGCCGTGTACGAGATGCTGTGCCGACGTATCTTCCGGTGCAGAGCCCCAAGGCCGCGGTGGCCGCAGCCGCCAACCGCTTCGCGCTCCGCAAGTTTAAGTCGTGGTTCCACATGTTCCACTCGCGCCCGCGCGTGCGCTACAACGGGTTTTACTGCCTCCGCACGTCGTACTACAAGAAGCCCGAGCTCAACATGTGGACGGACATCTCGCCCGGCACGATCCTGCAGGTCATTTACTACCGCTATTTTGCCTTCCAGCGCGACGGCACAGTGCTTTATGCCATGCTCTTCAAGGCACCGCATGAGGCTACTCCGATGCTTCGCAGTGCGTCGTCTGCTCTCGCCGCGTCCCCCGACGCTACGTCCACGACGACGACCTACAAAGCGCGAGGTGTTCCGCGGTCGCTACCATGTCGAGAAGGACGAGCTATTCGTGAGCGTGCCAACCAACCACAGTGTTGTTGAGTTCCGCCTGCAGATTGCTCGACGCTTCTACGGCAATAACACCAAGCTCGTGCTCAAGGAGCACTACTCGTTCTCGAGCCTGACCGCACGGGCTGGATTGACAACTACGACACTCACGACGAAGAGTTTTACTACTATCGCTGCTGGGACCTCTGCTGATAGCCCTCTTCGGATTCATGAGACGGCATCGGCGTATCTTGGGCAGCCTAGATCGAGGCCAGTAAGTACTTTTTCATTTTTCATGTATACAGGTAGATCTGTTTGTTGCCCGCTGATGCGGTGTGAATGTTCATCTAAGCTATGCAAAAAAAATTAGCGGCCTTTCCCCGCAAGCAGTCAAGGTGCCTCAATTTTCATGAATCTAGGAATAGGTATCTCGGAAAAGCTCATGCTGCTGCTGCATCCAAGCTTTCTATTTTGAATGATCCCGATTGAAGTTGAAGCTTTTCTTGCCATTTGGCAATTGCAACTCAATTGCTTTCTTCAACAACAGCCTCAGCTTCAGCTTTGACACCATGGCTCCAATCGTCCGGACGGTTGTCCCCAAGACGACCAAGGCTGCTGAACCTGGAGATAACAATGCCAAGAACGCGCGGACAGGATCGAGTAGTAGTAGTCGTGCAAAGGAAGAACAGCCAGCAAAACGAGCCCCAGCGAGTCGCACTAGTACTCCTACTGGAACAACTACTGCAGCATCGAAGACCCGAACGACTTCTGCAGACTCAAATTCAGGCTCTCAATCTCGCACTGGTGCGACAAAAAGCCCATGTGAAAATCGCCTCTGCGAGAAAGGATGTCAAGACTCCTCCAGCCAAGGACAACAATGCAAGTGCGCCTCAGCCACAAGATGCCAAACCTGCGAGAGCTGCACTCCCGCTTCCCTCAGCCACGCTTCACAAGCACAAGCAAGCAGCGGTCTTCACCTCGGGCAAGAAAAAGCACAAGACGTACGTTTGACTTGTGGTGCTCTACATTTTTAGCGATGAGCCTCACAAATGCTTGTTGTATCATCAACAGCAACTTCTCTAGTGCGTACGACTCGGGATCTATTCCGTGCCGCATTAATCATGGTAGCATCAAGAACGCTCTCCACTGGACGAAGGATCCTCAAAGTGAGTGTGGATTGATTTTCTGCTGGCTCCGATAGCGAGACTAACATAAATTGTACGTTGCAGCACTGTCGTTCGACCCTCTACTGGTCACATGCTGCGGAAGGGTTTTCTTGAGACGGAGCATCCATTTGTCTTCCTTTCTCGCCAGATGTTCCGCGAGCTTCTGCAGCAGGAGGACGCAGCTGAGAAGACACTGCCTTTGTTGCCTCGAGTTATCGCTCCTCTTCGGACTGCACTTATGGCCAAGGAGGAGGATGTGTTTTTGATGGCTCTTGAAGCCACTCGACTCCTCTCGGAGATCGTCGAACATGAAATGAATGCGTATGTGCCCAAGCTAGCTCAACAAATTCATCGACGGATGGGAACCGCTCGAACTGTGCGTGCCCAGGCCGAGGAGACACTTGCAGCTCTTGAGCGCAATGGTGGCAAGGAAGCGCTTACCATGATCCGAGCTAAGATCCCCACGTACGTGTCAGTCAATATTTAGGCTTTCCTACTCAAAATCATTGGAAATGGACACTATCATTTCATCTCTTAGTGGTGTGCTGGCACTGCTGCGTTCAACACGCTGACCAGAACGGTCTCAAAGACCTTGTCAAGTGCAATCCATGATCGGATTGGCGAGTTCCCACGTGATGTGGATGCATCGCGGTCGATAAAGGCGACCTAGAGCTCTGAACAGAGCCAAGCTCATTGGGCCGAAGGAGACAGCGTGAGTAATCGAGGTCGGACTTTAAGTCAATTTCTGGTCACATTTTCTGAACAGGAACTCGTCACAGGTTTAGTACTTGAAGTAGTTGGCCTCAAGTCTCCACGAGGAAGACACCCAGTGAAAGTCCGGCTGAGATTGCGAGCATTACACCCATTTCAAATGATTCGAGCAAGCACCAACCGCGTGCCTGCAGCGCGTCGCGTCATGGAGATCAATGAGCGCGGCCACTTGCTGTGTGCATGCCATCTGCACCCAGCCACGACCCGGATTTCTCGTGCTCGAGCAGGAAATAAGCTTTGCCGTCGTGGGTTCGCTCCTAATGTGATAATCCATTTTTTCATTGACCGACTGCAGCACGAGATTGATTTATCTGGCGGGGAATCTCTACGCACAGTGTCATGACGGGTGCTAGCAAGCGGATACATGCGCTCTCTTTTTCCCACAAGAGCGCAATCCTCTTTCACCATGATCACCCGTGGCTCGACTGGGTGTTTGTCTACCTGTGCGGTGGAATATACTGCTTCGCGCTGCGTGTGAAGAACCTTCCTGTATATCGTTGATGTCTATGGTGACGGAGACAACAACTCGAAAAATCTTCAGGTAAGCGGGGTGTTTTGGGGCTTCCTCGAGGACTTCTGTGTCATGACATACTTGGCGCTTGCGCTGTGGATGTACGACTGGGTCGTTTTTCGCCTGTCGAAATCGATTGAACAACGACAAGTGTGGCAAATCCTCGAGGATTGGAGCTTGCAGAGCACACGTGTTCTAGTATTTCAAGATCACGTCTGACAAGCAATTTGAAGACGATAGCACTCATTAGTTTCCGGTTTACCTACTTCTTCAGTTTGTTCGCCGGAAGTGTCGTGTTTTTCTGTGCAGACTTCGTGCTCTTCAGTTCCCGAAAGCTGCGATTCACGATCGATTGGATTAACATGTACCTCAACGACAACGGAACTGCATCAACAGTGAAAATTCCTGCAGAGGTGCATCTCGCTGTTACATCAGCAATAGTTTGCACGCTGGTATCCTTCTCTTTCACGCTGATTAATGATACGTACAAGACGGATATCTCTCTATGGCGTTTAACTGAGCTTATCCCTTCGATTCTCCGGCACCGGCATGCCGACAAGAAAGACAACGGATTCATCCTACGCTCGGAATCCATGAGCTTAGCTCTGAATATTGCTACGCCGCAGAACAAGCGACCATCCATCTTTTATATTGTCATTGATTCGGAAGGTGTGATCATCAGCGAAGACCGACTTCGACATAGCAGCACCGAGATGTTTCAAAATGACCAGTCCGAGTTCAATCTTGACGAAGGTGACACCTTCGCACAAAGATCCACATTTCCAGCACCTACTTTGCTGATGAATCAACGCCGGCAAAGGTGTTCACTCCTGTTGAGTTTGGTTTGGGCGATCTGTATTGGCGGATTCTTTCTAGTGGCAGTGCCACCTGTGACCTCAGAGCTCGCACAAACCTCAAAATCTTTGGTAGCCCAGATTGGTTTGAATACCAATCCCAACGAAGTTTTGCGCTCTATCACTGAGAAAGAGCTTTTTATTCCGACCGTCGCAAGTGCAAAGATTACCCAAAGTACTGTCAACTCACTTTACATCCACAATTCCACCGAGAATTTTACTCTCTTTGCAAGTGATGTGCTCTATTGAATGACCCATGGGTTCTTCGTAAAGAAAGTATTTGATGTAAGAGTCGACAGTGAAGATTTACCCAATGCTCTCATCCTCACGATTGAATCCTTTCGTCATCGTGACTCCAAGTACCTCGTGGGTCAAGAGGGGATATATCTCATGGGTGGCAACACAAACCTGATTGTGACACTAAATTTCGACAGGTGGACGAAGCGTGGAGTAGCTAGCCTTCGACAGTTTTTGGTCGAGTTACAGAACAAGTCGCTCACTTGAAAGCATCCAGTTTGCTCAGCTACCATACGACTTGGTGACCGACTCAGGCACAAGTGGCGGGAAAACCGATGTCAAATTGTCAGGGCTACCCCAGCTCTTCTCGGCTCTCGGATTCGATACGCTGAACGCCTCAGGCTGCCACCCCGATTACGATCAATGGGACACCTTTCTTCCATCTCACGGGTTTGACACAGTACTCCTGATCGAAGAGCTTAAGACTTTTGCAGAGAGCGATCTAGGAATCCTACCACAAGACTGGTTGGGCGACGATCAAGGTGGTCAACGAAGAGCACATTCGTACTGGAGTGTTCATGACGACCTGTCCTTTGAAGTTCTGGGGAATCTCATGATAAAAAAGACGAAAGAGCAGCAGGATCGAGTTCGAGCAGGGAGTCCGAAGCGGCCAACATACACGACGTTTTACTCGATCACCTCTCACGTACCGTACTGGGAGCATCCGAAGGGGTGGGACGACCATCCAGGTAAGCCAGACTTCACGCTGACAAAACGGGGTACAGTGATGATATCCACCGACATGCGGATCTTCGATACTTCGAAGGTCTAGCCCTTGGCAGGTTCCTTAACCGGATGGAGGAAGACGGGATTTTGAACCATACTATCGTGTTCATTGTTGGTGACCACGGTAATGCATCAGAGAATGGATGTGACAAGTACATCTAAGATGCTAAAGAATCGACAACTCATATAGCTGCAGCCCTGATTGCCGAAGGTAGGCTTGGCACCGCACCAGGGACTATCGTTGAAGACGCAGCTGAGCAGTATGATCTGCTAAACACGCTTGCCGACATTTTTGGGTGCCCGAGGATGGATTCGTTCTGAGCGGATTTGGCCGATCCTTATTGAGATTTTCTCCGTTTGGTGATTACGACGTGTAGAGTAACAACCCAGCAAAGAAAATGGCGGCTATCCAAGGTACAAGGTGCATCGAGTACGATCGCGATCAAACGCTATATCAGTGTTCGAAACTAGAACTGATCACAACGAGCTGAGCGACTTGTATCCGAGCTTGAGCGACGAAGAAAAGGTTAAGCTGGATCGCATTCGCGATGCTGGGCGGCAGCTCAATATGTACTTCAAGGGGCGATGAGAAGACAAGTGCATCTTGGATATCGAGTGTTGAACGATCTCTAGGATCTTCTGTCTAGGCTTGTAGTTTGAGACAAGGATTTTAGTCGTTGCGAAGATTTGCAGGCACGCTGGACCCGGGTTGAACGGTGTTGTGGTGATTTCGGCTGTGGGATCGCTTCAATACGATCGGTTGCATATGAAAGGCGCTCCGGTCGTGCTAGGTGTACCAATGCCAATGCAATCCCGGCCACACAATGGTGGAACGACTTGAGGCGCTTGTCGAGATTACAAGGCTGGGAAAGCGCATTGACACGCACCGGTAGTGGCGGCACGTAGTTGGCAATGCCATTTCCACTTCTTGTAGAATGTTCAAGTGGAGAGCCGAGTGGGTGGTCGCGAGGTCAGCTGGGTGCGACTGACGCAATTACCAGAGCGTCAGGCGAAATATTCCGCGTCTACGGTCGACGACTGGGGCTCCGTAAGCCCGTAGAGCACGCTCTTCAGCTATAATACAGGACAGGCGCATCGGCAAGTCGACTTCGAACTGAAGTGCCGAACGCGTAACGATCGCTATCAGATCGCACCTTCATCATTTATCGTCGGATTCCCCCCGTGAACCTTCCAATTTGGCGACTTGGAGAGATGCGAGCACTTGTGCTGACGGTGTCTCGTCTCGCCAAGTTATGTAAGCTTGCTCAAGTCTGCTGTCTCCAATGATGAAGGAGAAAACCGACGACGCCACCAATCCTCTAGCGTTACTACATTGCTAGAAAAAGAAATGACTAGCTACGAAGGCGTGAAAATGGCTAGTTGGGACTGAAAGTCACACGGACACGTTGTGAGGCAGTAGGAGCCAGCGGAAGCGCATCTAATCGTCCTGAGCCATGCAATGTGCGAAGACGTCAGGCAAAAGTGTCCGACATTCACCGACACCTCAGGACCATTGCTACCGATAGCCGGTATACTTCCTTACTATACGACCACAGTAAACGCCCGTCCTTGTGCTTCATGAGCCCACTCGTTACTGGCCCGAGCACTTGCTCCATGGGCATAGGCACTGGCCGCCCGGTGTTTACACCTTGTTGACCTCGTCTACCGTGGTCTGCACGACCGGTTTCTGCTGGATGCAGTGTCCAATTGCAGCACTTGCAGACTCTCTCGGTCGTTTTGTGGGGACCTCCACTCGCGCGGGGTGTCTTCAACCTCGACGATTCCGCACTCCTCCGCACTTGAGGTCTGCGCCACGCTTCACTTCCCAATCCTTCCACAACGTGCATCCTCGTCCGAGATCGTGACTGCTCGAGCTCAGGCTCAAGAGCGAGATGGCGGTGGCGACGACAGCTCGCCTCGCACTGGCAAACGCCAACTTCTCGGCCAATGCGACGCTGCACAGGCGGCCCTGGATCAGCTGGGCCATTGTCTACACCTTCACGCTGCTCTCCTTCTTCGTCTACCGCCTCGCGAATCTGTCTGCGATCGCTTCAGCTTTCCAGGGAGATGCTCAAGACGACTCGGCTGGTGCTCGTCTCCTAGGTGTGCTGTTCGGCTTCCTCGAGGATTTGGTCGTCGCGTGCTACTTGTTGGCGTTGCTGTACGCGCTTGACGCCGCGCTCAACCGTCTCTCGTGCTGCAATGACACCGCCCCAAACGGGTGCCTCGACTGCTTTACACATGGATTGTATTTCCTGTCGCGGTTTAAACTCATGCTGAAGCGGCTGGTGCGATTCGCGTGGGGACTCGCTCTCTATGGAGCTATGCTCGGTGCGGTTGCAGTCGACGCGGTGCTCATTCGATCCAGGCGAGTTCGCTTCTCCTTCGACTGGCTTGGTGCATACCTGAGTGACGACTTGAGCGCATTCCCACTCGCTCTCAGTGACGAGGAGGAGCAGCGGCTAGCGCAGGATGCGTTGCAGGTGACCATTTCGTTGGCAGTCATGTTTGCCATCGTCTACACCGTATGGGTCGACCTCACTCGCTGGTGTCCATTCACACACGTGCAATGGGCAGTAGTTTGCCGCTCTTGCCAACGGAAGCAACGGCAGCAAACCGCCGAGACTATCAGTCAGCCTTCAATCAACTACATTGTTATCGAGCAAGGTGAGTTTTTCGACTCGGATGACAACCAGCTGCGAGGGACGCTGAGCTTGATGGGACAATTTGCGCGGCAAAGCTACATCAGCGTCGATGAGGACACAAACAAGCTACAAGAGACGACATGGGAGCTCGCTGCTGCATTGACGCTCATCTGCGTCTTTATGCTTTTCATACTACCAACAGTTTTAACGCTCATTGGTGTGCACCTATCGCCTGTTGCCGCGCACATCGCGCTGAACGTCGTTGTGAACGAGCCTGTGCACAGTATCAGCGGCAGCAACCTTTTTCCGTCTTCGATTGAAAGTCCTTGAACCGAGACACCACACCGCAATATTGATGGAGTCATTGACAAGTTGTCATTCATCACTCGTCGGCCGCCATCAGTAGTTGTCGCGACACCTCAATCGCGAAGAGAACCTTTCCCCTACTTGAGTGCTTGGCACGAGTCCCAACAACGCCTCGAGAGTTTGTTCATTCCGGATTTTATCCTCAAGCTCACTCACCTCAAGAAAGTCTTCGACGAGAACCAGATCACCCAGCAAGCCAACCATGAAGATCCAGCTCGTCACTACAATCGCGGCAACCCTCGGCTTCATTGCGTCTCCGCTCGTCGACGCACAACATCCACGCCGCCCAATGGAGCAGTTCGGTGGTGGACAGATGGACGGTGGCTTCGGCGGCGGTGGTTTTGGTGGTGCTCCTGGTGGAGGGATCGGCGGTATCGGAGGTGGCCTTCCCGGTGGTGTCGGTGGTGGCTTTGGCGGCGGTGTTCCCGGCGGCTTTGGTGGTGGAACTTCGGTGGTGGCAACATCGGCGGCTTTGGCGGAGGCGACTTCGGGGGAGGTCTCGGAGGAGGACAACTCGGCGTTGGCGGAGGCTTTGGAGGCAACAACCGGCCGACCCCAGCACCGACTACACGAACTGGGCGTGGCGCAGCGGCAGGAGCTGCGGGAGGTGCTGCTGGTGGAGCGGCTGGCGGCGTTGCAGGCGGCATTGCAGGTGGCGTCGCTGGAGGTGTTGCAGGCGGTGTTGCAGGCGGCGTAGTAGGTGGCGTGGCTGGAGGTTTCGGTGGCCCCATCGGCGTCGGCGGGCCTATTCCAGTGGGAGTCCCCGTTCCAGTTCCGGTTGGTTATGGCCCTGGGCCCCGCTGGCATGGACGCCACCACCGTCGCCACATCTGGTGAGCGCGCATTCTACGGACGAGGTTGGCTTAGGAGAAGCATCAACTGCGAAGAGAAAAGTGAACTACATGTGTTGCCGTGTGACGCGATCATCTCGTCGCTAAAATGAAGCTGGATGTTGAGTTTACAATCGTGATGTGCTGCTTTCCACTCCCGCCAACCCATTTATCCTGGATGAAAAAAAAATAGTGAACACCTTCACAGATCATTCTTCGACCGATATGAGAGCTAATGCAGCAGCAGTTCGTAGTTGCAATAGGCGCCAGCATCGTCCATAGTGTGCAATGGCATCCCTCGCTACGATTTTCGCTTCTCCGATTCACTTGGCGCTACCACACTATTCTTGGGTTGGAGACCTGAGAGCCAAAGCAGCATCCTTGAGTCTTTATCGATGATTGATTGCACGATACGCTCCTGTTGGTGTGCGTGCAATGGTATTGCCTTTCTGACTTGATCAAACTGAGTTGCATCTTGTGAGGGCGTATACGTGCGTCTCATCTTAGCTGGCCTGTTCATCCCATTCACGTCTCGAAACAGTGCATGGGTTCTCGATGATCTATTTGGTCACAGTTGAGTGATCAGAAATACCCCGCATCTGCGTACTACAAGTGACCGTTCTTCAACCATAGACTGGCAAAATCGTCATCGTAGCTCAAGCCGAGGCGTAGCAATAATCTGCGATTGAAGTGAGCTGGATAATTATGTGCGAGCCAGCGAAGAATCTCTAGGTGGTGGTTGTTGAGAGCCTTGGCGAACGCTTCAATTGAGCAGCCTTCTGAGCGATTGGCATGGAGGAACAGCAGCACCTGGAAGTGGCCATGACTTGCTGCTTTGTTCATGGCCCGTGTTGTGCATCCTTCACTGCGGTTTTCGTGCAGCCACTTGACTACTTCCAAGTGCCCTGATGATGCCGCTTCATCCATTGCATCTGACGTGCACTCGCTCAGTGGTGACTCGTCTTGCGCTGACAGCCACTTTACCATATCGAGATGCCCGTTGGCTGCAGCATTGTCAATACCAGCTCCTAAGGCACCTTCTTGGCGGTTTGCATGCAGCCACTTAGCCATCTCTAAGTTACCAGACAGAATAGCGTCGTTCATTGCTGCCGATGTGCATCCCTCCGATCGATTCTGATGCAACCATTTCACCATGTCAAGGTGGCCACGACGAGCAGCAATGTCCATCGCTCTAGTTGTGCATCCTTCAGTGCGATTGGTATGAAGCCACTTCACAACATCCAAATGGTTTGTAGCAGCAGCGCTGTCCATCGCTCGAGTGGTGCATCCTTCGGATCGATTTGCATGCAAGAATTGAACCACTTCGAGGTGTCCTCTTTCCGCTGCCATGTCCATAGCTCGGGTTGTACACCCCTCCGATCGATTGGAATGAAGCCATTCCAACATTTTGAGGTCGCCGTTTTTGGCAGCAATATCCATTGCGACTGTCGTGCACCCTTCGCTCCGGTTCTCATGAAGATACTTGACGATATTCAAGTGCCCATCACAGGCAGCGTCATTCATCGCAATGGCTGTGCAGCCTTCGGTGCGATTTTCATGCAACCACTGAATTACTTCTAGGTGACCGTTATAGGCGGCTTCATCCATGGCGCGGGTTGTGCAACCTTCCGTGCGGTTTTCGTGAAGCCATGTCACGACATCGAGGTAGCCAGCACTAGCTGCATCGTTCATTGCACGCACTGTGCAACCTTCATCCCGATTTTCATGGAGCCATATCACGACGTCCATAGAATTGCAGCTAGCAGCGAAGTCCATGGCCACCTCCGTAGCTGTTATCTTCAGCCAGCTGAAGTTCTGAGAGTGAAGCCAATCAAGAGCCTCAGTAGATTTGCCCCACCCTCCATCAAGGTCTAGCACATACGGAAACCGAAAAGGAAACTCAGCGCTGCTGAAGCCGTCTGAATCACTGTCGTCTTCGCTGCTGGGCTCTTCGTAGTCGCTGTCATCCTCATCCTCATTGCTACTTTCGTCTTCTTCCTCGATCTCTTCGCTTTCCTCCGAGCTGTAGTCAATCTCATCTCCAACTTCAACTAAGTCAATGTCAGTGTAGTGGTGGTTGTAAGTAGGGTCATCGCCTTCGCGGTATTGTTGTCGGCGAAGTTCTTCTGCTGACTGAGCCACGGATCGCACAAAGTCTGTGGTATAAACTCCCTCCTCCTCGCTACCAGAAACCGGCGTATTTTCTCGAAAGAAGTTGTCCAGGTATGGCCCTAGCCACTGCACCAAATCAAGGCGATCCGATAACACGGCCACTGTCAGACCCTTCCCTTGGCCGAAGCACCCCCACTCAAACGCCCACTGAAGGAACTCCAGACTTGCATCTTCGAACATTCCGTCTCGCACCGCCACAGACCTGACCGTGCGGGTCCACTCACGCCTCGTCATGTGACACCTTTCTTCCGGCGGCGGGTTCTCCACCAGCCACTTGATAATTTCCCACTGGCGAGCATTGGCCGCCGCCGTCAACTCACAAATGCTCAGCAGCGCGCCGTCATACTCGTTATGGAGCCACTTGAGCACCTCCAAATGGCCATTAGCCGCCGCGTTCTGGGCGCCATGCGTCGTCAAGTTGCCCGGCGAGTACTCTGTCACCAGCCACTTGACCGCCTCCAGGTCTCCGCGCATGGCGGCCTCGTTCATGGCCGTGTTGAACACGTAGTCCCTGTAAAACCTGTCCATCCGCGGCTCCAAGCGCCGCTCCAAGGCCAAAACGCGCCGCAAGAGCCGCACGGACGCGCCGAACGCGCACGCGCGCGCCACGTCGTCGTCCTCGTGCGCTTCCAGCAGCTCGCCGATGCGCTGCAACACGTGCGGCAGCGCCGCCACCGCCGGCCGCGAGCCGCAAACCGCCGCGACGCTGGCCAGCGGCGCTGGATCAGCGTCTTTAGCAGCAGCAGCCGCCGCTCGCGACGCCGCCAGACGCCTCGTCTTCCTCCTGCGGCCGCCGGCATCTCCGTCGGCCTCGTCCATGGGCCAGAAGCGCGCCATGCCGACCGAAAAAGGGAAATGCCGAGATACTCGTCTTTTAATTGGCTGAAAATATCACACTTCTATCGCTTTATTGGTCAAAACTGAAGATTAACGCGTATGATTGGCTGAAATAGCTCAGAACGCGTTCTGACGTGGAGCAGCAGAGCGGTAAAGGACAAACGATCGAGCATGGGGGCGACGTGGGCGGCGCTGCTGCTGCTGCTGCTGCTGCTGCTTGTGGCGCCGCTGCAGGTGCAGGTGCAAGCTAAGGTGGTGGTGGAGGTCCCTGAGCCGGTGCACGGACTCAACAAGATGCAGCTGTGCGACTTGGACGTGGACCGCTCGCGGTTCGCGCTCGACCTCATCCGGCTGAAGCCAGAGCCCCGCGGAGGCGCCGCGCGCGAGAGAGAGTATCCGCGGATCCTGTGCATCGTCAACACCATCTCGGTGCACCACTCGACGCGCGCGCAGGCCGTGGCGGACACGTGGGGCCAGCGCTGCGACGCGCTGCTCTTCTTCAGCAACGCGAGCGACTCGATCGCGGCCGGCGACAGGAAGTTCGACGTCGTGGCGCTCGACGTGCCCGCGGACCACAACCACCTGTGGCAGAAGCACAAGGCCACGCTCCGATACGTGCACGCGCGCTTCCGCAACGAGTTTGACTGGTTCTACAAGGCCGACGACGACGCGTACGTCGTGGTCGAGAACCTGCGCCAGTACCTGCGCCGCCCCGAGATACTCATGAACTACAAGAAGGAGCCCATGCAGATGGGACACAGGTTCAACCTCACGCAGGAGCTCGTGAGCTACTACATTGTTGACGAGCGCCTCGAGCGCGCGTGGAGAAACCGATGGGATCGATGGGTCTTCAACTCGGGAGGACCGGGCTACGCCATGAACCTCAAGTACCTCGACAAGGTTGTCGCCAGCTTCGAGGACTGGACGTGCCTCTCGGACGTGTTCAGCGAGATGCTGCCCGACGACGCGTCCATCTCGTTCTGCATGATGTGGCACGACATCTACCCTTGGGATACCCGGGACATGCAAGGCAGGGAGCGGTGGCACGCCGACAAGCCCAAGGGCGTGTACTTCAAGAACCCCAACATTGACAACAATCCCGAGTACTGGTACGAGCAGTACCACCGCATGATTGGAGGCGTGCGGTGGGAGAAGGACGGCGCGGCGCCAGACAGTGTTGCGTTCCATTACGTCAGCCCTGAAATCATGTACCACATCGAGCGCTGGTTGTACCTGTGCCGCGCGGGTGACGATGTACGCAACGTAGCCGACTTCAACGCCAAGTTTGATCTTCACATCGGTGACAAGATCATGGTCTACCAAGATGTGGCGAAGAAGCTCCAAGTCGAGGATTAAGCAAGTAGACACTGAGTAGAGCCCCAGAACAGTGTTGGCGTGTGTTGGCTGTGTTCCTGAGTGATTCTAGTGATGAAAAAGTCACGGTGTATGTTTTCGTATTATGGTGGCGACTCTATTCTGTGAGGAAGAACTGGAAGTGGATGACCCGACGATCAGTGCCCAAAGAGCGATCCCGCATCGCCAAGGCGGTCCTGACTCTCGAGCCATTGTGAATGCGCAGTCACAGCTGCTTGCTGCTTGCTGGCAAGCACCAGTCTCTCCGGGAGATCCTGGATTTGATTTATTGCACTACGAGCATTGCCAAACAGACCCTTCATACCCTCCGGGCCAGAAGACACGCTCTTGATTGCTTGCATAGGCACCTCCAGCAGCTCCTTCACGACGTTCTTCTGACTCTTAATGCTAAAGTTGCTGCGCAATCCCTGCTCCATCTCCGCAACTAGCTGAGGGGTGACGCCCGGCAGTGAGAGTAGCACGTCACGGGGTAGTGAGCACAACATTTCAGCAGGACGAACAGGCTGATTGCAAGGATCAATCCCCTTGCATTCATCGACGGGGACTAGTCCAAGCGTGAACCGACAGTAAATGTTGCGCGCGAGATTGATCAGCTCCCATTTGAGGGCATCTTCCTTCTCGTGACCTGCATGCTCGCCAAGCAAACCTTGAAGTGCCGCTGAGAAGAGGTCGCGGCCAAAATATTCTGTGAGTGCAGTTTGCGAGTGAAGAGAGTTCACAAGCTTATCACCCAGTGCAACTGCGCGTCGGCATGTGGCGCTATCCTTCCAGCAAATCAGCTGCACCACAACTGCTCCTACTGCGAATGGAAGCGCCTGAGACTGGAGTAGGATGAAATCGCGCAGTGCAGCGTCTTCCGGTTGGGTCACGTGTTTGGGGTTGTCTGTTTCCACCCCGACAACAGTCTTGGCGTCGACTGCATTTTCCAGCAGGTCCATCACTTCCCGAACCATATCAACGAGCATCTTGTCACGCGCCACATCTTGCTTGGTCTCCTCGAGTCCTACAACGAGAGCGCTCCAGGGGGTCTTTTTCGCAGGAGTAGGGGCTGGCACTCCGCTTGCTTGGGCGGGGCTGCTAGTTGCACCGAAAGTCGGCTTTGCGAAACAGATTGAGCTGCGTTCAACAAAGTGGCGGAAAATTTGAAGCACAACAGGCTCCAAGAGCGTCGGGTACAAGTGCTGTGGGCATGTTTTGGTGAATGGAAGCACGACGTATGCGAGCAAAGCCTTCAGGTGACGGTGCTCCATAGCATCCAGGTTGCTCAACAGGCTGTCTCTCCAGATCGCTGCCGCTGACTCAGGATTCTCGTAAAAGCTGTGCTGTGCAACTGCCACGCCCATTAGATGGTATGTAACATCTCGAACATTTCGGTGCCATTTGGACCATCGCGACGCTGGGGGGAGCTTGTTGACTTCCTCTTCATCAAGATGATGCTTGCCACCTAACAACTGAGCTACCTCATCGACGGAAACTGTCAGCAACCAGCAAGCCGTTGAGGTCTGGAGAGCAGCAGCCTTAATTTCAGGCGTGTACAACGCTTGCATCGTTCGGATGATGATAGCCAGGTTAGGTAGCAGCAGGGGCCAAATGCTCGAAAATTGGAGCCGTGGAGCAGCCACAGCCGAGCCAGAGAAGTCGTTCTTGACAATGCACGCTCGCTTTACAATCCCATAAAGCGTTGTCAATGTCTGGACAACCTTCTTGAGCATGATTGATGGGTTTACGGTACCATCGGTAACAGCGGAAGTAGATTCGATGGCGTTGACAATTGCCTGCGGCGACTCGATTAGCGCAGTAAACTCTGGAGACGTCCATCGAGCAATAGGCTCGCGAACGACCTGCTGAAGGAAGGCTTCGCGTTCCTCAGCGCTTGGCATCGAGTTGGACACTAGCACAAGAATTTCATACAAGAGAACGCTTTCCGACTCCAGCACGCGGTCTTCTGCAAAGAGCTGCTGCACTTGAGAACACAGCGCAGGCAAAACGGGGAGGATTTGAGCAGGAATCGCATTGCAAATGGATACGAGTGATGAGAGTGCTCGTCGACGCACATTCATCGTGTCAATACTCATTTGGCCGTGTACCTGTTCGCCTGGGAGAACAAAGTTGATGTGCGAGAACAGCATATCAAACACTGGCGTGAGAGCTGAGCCATCGAGGCCGTAGTACTTGGAAAAAGCTGCTAGCACTAGCATCTGCCGGTACTTGAGTTGCGGGTCTTGTGTCTCGAACGCCAAGATCATTTGCAGAAGGGTCTGAATGACTTGGCGGTTTGCAGGTGCTTCCATTTCACGCGGTGGTAACTGCTTCAGAACGCACTCCAACAAAGCTGTTACTCCTTCGTGGTATAAGAATGCTGTACTAAGATCAGTACAAAGCCCCCGGTCTTGTGTGAGGTGGTCTGTGCCAGCAGGATACCGAGTAAGCACAAACCCAAGGCGTTCACGCACCATCTCGAGCATTACAGTTGGCCCCAACTGCACGAGGATGCGGACAAGCCCGTAAACACGTCCGCGAAAGTTGTAGAAAAACGTCATGTACTCATTGTGATCGTCGAACTCTTCTGCGCTGACTTGGCAAACGAGGCGTTCGCTTGGACTTGCAGAGCTTTCATCACCGTCTTCGAATCGTTCAGGGGATCCGAGCTTGAAAAACTTGTCGATTGATGTAGAGCGCAGCGTAGCAAGAATATCTCCAAGGAATGCATCTCCCGTTCCAGTTACTCGGCCGCCGTTGAGCACCGCCTTGTTCTTTAGCACGCTGAGCCAAAGCACAATCTGGGCCTCTGTAATCATTACGCTCGGGTGAGTGTACAAACGAGCAAGCACGTCCAGAATCGCGCGCAGAAGTGCCATCTCCTGTGCACCCTTCTCTATCAGCAGCGTATCAAGCTGGTATGTTCCCCACGTGACCAACAAATCGTTGATCTTCTTGTGGAATCGAAGGGTGTCCTCCATGTCAGAATCGGAAATGGTAAGAAGGTCCAGGGTGGCGACCTTCTCAATAATCTGGGCGATACTCTGGAGCATAATGACGCGGTTTTCCTTTCCAAATCCTCTAGTCATGTACACCTCGAGGCACTCTGCTGCAGCAATACGGAATTCGCGATCCCCGAGGAGCAGCACAGCCACCATGATCAGGTTGGTCGACGGCTGAACCGGTCGGTCAAGGGGCATCCAGTCTAGAAACTCCTTGAGCATGTCGAGAGAGGCGTGGATGAGCCGCTGGCTCATGGCCGACGTGCTCGGCGCAGCCTTAAATAGTGTATATTGCTTCTCAAGTTCCTGGTACACGACCGGGAAGAGCTCTGGCAAACATGCATTGAGTCCCTGGAGGATGTCCTTGCGGCGCGCTGGCGGGATCGTCGTGTTGAACGAGCTGCTCACACAATCCTCAGCGAGCGATCGCAGCACCATAATGACGAGCTCGATCTGCTGCGGGTCTCCCTCCTGCCAGATTTGCAGCAATTCCGGCAGGAACTCCGGCCATCGCTGCGGGAACTGCCGTTTGGCCATCTGCGCGATCAACGCGACCTTCTTCTCTCGGATGAACACGGGCTCTTCCTCATCCTCCTTGGCGTCACCTCGAAGCAGCAGCCCAACCAGCTCTCCGCGAAGTCCAGACTGCTCGACAGGCGGCAGTGCGCTCCACCGTGTCAACACATAGTGCTCCAGCACGTGCAGCGCGAAGTGGCGTCGCATGTGGATCTCCATCGGTGCAGCAGCAGCCGACGCGCCGTCGCCGCGAGGCTCTCGGAAGATGGCGACGGCGTACATGGCGCAGTCCTCGCGCGACTTGAACTGCTCGCAGAACGCGTAGGCGGCCGCTCGGTCCGTCGCAGACGCCGCCGCCGAGTGGCTCACCTGCACCGCCAGCAGCACCTGCTGGTACACGGCTGGGTCCATTTGGACGGAGCGAAACGGAGGCTTCAGAGCGAGTTGGCGGGCCGGAGATGGCTCAAAATGGAGCTGAGCGTCTTCACTTGCAGGCGGAGGAGCGTGGAGGCGCGCTGGTGGCGGCGGGGGCGAGCGCGGAGCGGACGGAGCGCGGCGATCCGCGGCTTCTTCGGCTGCTGCTTGGCGCCGAGCGTTCGATTCGTGGACGTCGGTTTGTGCCATGGCATTGGTGTAAAATGTGCTTCTTTTTATTTTGAGACGAGTAAAGCACTTTTATGAGAATTGAGAGTCATGGTTTCAAAATTGAACGAGCGAGTGATTTTGGCTTGTCACTGCAGCCCGATCTTTTGGTGAAAGTTCTTTCTCTGGTGGGCAGGGTCATTCGTCGACGAGCCATCGAGCTTCGTTCTCCTCAGTGCTAAACCGTCTTGAAGAAAAAGAATCCTGTTTTTCGTTATTGACAACGAGTTGGAGAAGAGATGGTGCGCAAAATGTGGTTCCAGTTGGTGGATTCAAGAACTCGTGCTGCGTATGCGAACACCACGGAATCGTGTGTACGATTGCCCGATGCTGCGTGCATTGAATACCTCCAAGATGCCGTTTTTGCCGACGTTTCTCGCGCGCTTCCTCCGAGGACGACTGCAGCAAATCTAGAAGTCTACCCGAATCGAGCAGCATACGATGGGAAAAATGCTCAGCCATTGCAATCCTCGGCTTCCGTGAACGATCTTGGTGGATCAGGGAAGGACACGATTATTGTGGTAGTGCCTCTGCCGTGTGTTCCACCTATTTTGCTAACCCGAGACGGAATCAGGCATGAAGCACCTCATCTTGCGCGTGAAGTGCTTCTTGATCGCGTCTACGAGAATATGAACGGCAAATTCACTCTTTTCATTTCACCAGCGGCGTCGGGGAAGACGTCGTTATCCATGTTGTTTGCTCGGAGATATCCTGACTTGAAGTGCATTTATATATCGCTTCATAGTTCGGAAGCTTCCACCGCTGGCAAGCTACGAACAGTCGGGATCGATGTCTATGGAAGATCAACGAACATCAGCCAACATCAACGCCACGTTGTTGTGCTAGATGATGCTCAAGGAAAGTATCATGAAAAGGACTTTTGGTCCATATTGATCAAGGATGCGCCGTCGTGGTTACCAATGAATTTGCACTTCATCATTTGCGCAGTCCATGCACTCGAAGGTGGAATCGAAAGTCCAATTGAGTTTGGATCGCTTCTGACGTTTGGTCGAAAGGATTTCCTGTTGACCAACGAGGAAGCACATCAATTTTTGGCATTGCCTTTTCCAATCGGATTACCAGACCACATGAAGAAACGAACCTTCATGGAGTTGGTCATTCACGAGTCCAATGGACTCATCGGTGCACTGCGTATCGCAGTGAATACAGTAAACTCTTTTCGCGACAACGCAATGCCATCTGAGACTGAATTGATTGAAAACTACTTATCTAAAGGTTGTCTGCGACAAATGGCGCGATGTTTCGGGAGTGCACACACGCCGCCGACGAGTTTGGAGCTACGAGATTTTTTGATCGAATGTCTTGCTGTCGCACCGAAGGGTATCTGCTTGAAGTCGAAGCTCATTGATGAAGACCATCGTCGCTTTGTACTACTGAAGAAAGCTGGAATTCTTGTCGAAGATGCCGATCAACTAGTGCGGTTCTCTTCACCTTTGGCAGAGAGGTACTACAGCAATTGGCTTTTTAGGAATCGTGCACACGCCAATCCATCGTCACTGCGTGAGCTAATTACGAAAGTGGTTGGGAATATATCGGCATCCGCGCTACGACAGTCTCAAGTTGACAGCACTAGCTTCCCCACAACTGCTTCCTTCCGGCACCAATTCATAGAAGGCTTTGCGTTGAATACCCGTTCGACGTGCTCAATTTGCCCAGATTTGTCGCGCACGTTCCCATCATCATCAATCTATGATGGTGACCAACAACCTTCGAAGGCTGACGGAGAAACCAGCTTTTATTTCGGTGGGGATCTGCGGTGGGGACTTGAGTTGCTGTTGAATGTAGAAAACGTCAGTGAGCACATGGCTGGGTTTGCATCCAATGGAAAGTATGCTGCACTTGCGGTGCAAGACTATGCCGTCGTCGATCTTCGAGTCAGCGAGACTGGAGACGCCACTAACGTCTCTCGCATGGAAAAGAAGGTGACGGTGCTCTTCAAACTGGGGAATTACTCAAGTTGCAAGCGTGTTTTCGGAATGGATGAGGCTGTCAAGCATATCGCTTTGAAAATGTGAGCTGAAAGTTTAGCTACATCCCGAATAGTCGTCTCATTAGATCTGGGAGCTGGAGGTGAGCGATCATGAGAGGTTCAGTGCGAAATGTTTGAGAATTGGTTGCAATCCGTTTGGGTCATTGTTTCGCGTGCGGTGCTAAAACCCTAGAATAAGATTCGATTCGTTGGGTATTTGGGTGGATGAGTCGGGCGGTTTCGTCTCTAGTCGACGGCGTGGTGCTTGGAAATGAGCTGCATCAGCATCCTCTGCACGCAGCAACGCCTCGCAGGTGAACGATAGTTGTCTGGCACTCAGATCACGGCCTCTACAGCTCGCGATTCCCGAGCTTGCTGCATTCAGAAGCAAGTTTGCTTGATGCAGGACTCAAAAGGTTCTTTTAGTCAAAACTCGCCGACTGCTCTCTTTGAGAAGGTTCAACCCCTTCAACAGCACAACAGTGCCCTCTGCACAGTCGTACAGGTGTCCAGCCATCCCCGGCCTGTCGAGCTGCCACGCCAACTCGCTGGACCCCAGCAGCTCATTCGGCTCAGTGTTCGAGCACCTTCAACTGCGAATGCAGCACCATCCTCGCTAGAGAGTCCAAAGCAGCCTCAGCGAGGACCCACTGCCGGAACAGACCACTCCCGGAGCAACTGCGGCCGGCCAGAAAGCGCCGGAAGCTCCAAACGAGCTCCCGGCGCGGCGCTGCGCGTCCACCCATTGGCAGAAATGTATCTTTTCGATGGTACCGCGCGTGCCCATCTCCCTTTTTTCGACACTTTCTATTTTCTGTAAACCTCAAATATCTTGACTTGAGTATGGGCGATTTCGATTTTCGGCATATCCTGCGGGAAGAGCGCTACGTCGCGACTTGTTCATAAAGTACGTACGTACAGTAGCCAGGAGCTCCTGAGCAATTGGGTGGCGTCGGTCTCCGTTCACTTCAGAACTCGCTCGGCTGTGCGTCTCCGCCGGTCGATTGCTCCTCGATCACCGCAGCTCCACGGCAGCAGCAGCAGCTTTGCATTGCTAGAAGAATGGTGCAACAGGGCACGGTGGGCTTCCAGATGGTGTGCTTCGCCTTCGGGCAGGGCATCATGCTGCTCAACGTGGCGTCGGGCGTGCTGTCCAAGTACCTGACGCTCGAGGACGCGAGTCTGCCCACGCTGCAGTCGACGTGCCTGTACATCCTGCTGGGCATCGTCTTCCTGGCCGTGCGCTTCATCCGCAAGACGCCGCCCACGTCGATCCCCTGGTGGTACTACATCCTGCTGGCCTTCGTCGACGTCGAGGGCAACTACTTCGCCGTCAAGGCTTACAACTACGCCAACTACGCCACGCTCAGCCTCATCCTCAACACCACCGTGCCGTTCGTCACCGTCTTCTGCTGGGTGTTCCTCAAGACGCGCTACCGCGCGCTGCACTTCGTCGGCGGCATCGTTGCGCTCGGCGGCCCCATCACGATCTTCCTGTCCGACTATGCGGCCTCCAACAACGGCGCTGCCAGCCGCGAAGTGCGCGGCGACTTCTACGCGCTCATCGCAGCCGTCTTCTACGCGACGTCCAACGTCATGATCCAGGCCGCCGTCAAGACGCGCGATGTCAACTCCAACATTGAGGTGCTGGGATTCCTCGGCTTGTGGGCGTCCATCATCTCCGTCATTCAGGTCGCCATCCTCGAGCGCCAGCCGATCGCTGACGTCGACTGGAATGGACGCATCTACGGCTACATGACGGGATACGTGCTCGTGCTCTTCACCTTTTACGTCATCACTTCCGTGTTCCTGCGCTGGGCCGAGTCTCTCATGTTCAACCTAAGCCTGCTCACCGGCCCCGTGTTCACGGTCGCCGTCTCGTACCTTATCTTCGACGAGCCCGTGAACAAGTGGTACTGGCTCGCGCTCGCATTTGTGTATGTCGGTCTCGTCGTATACAGCAGTTCGAAGGCTCCAATCGAGTTGGGCCAGGAGAAGGAGGAGCTCGAGTTCGCCGAAATGTCAACGCCAACTGCCCAGGGTGTCAAGAACGGCACGTACGGTGAGGTGTAGGATTGATCAATGCACTCTCACTACAATATCAACATATCAATACCAGAAAGATGTTTCTCGACTAAATCGCATCCCAGGTCGAAATTATTGTCATCACTCTAATTGTCACTCTAAAGCAGCTTCGTAACGGAGGCCACGACAGGGAAACCGTACAGTGATTGTCATGACGAACGCAACGTTGGTCAAAGATTTGGTTTTCCTTGTGAGCGCATACTAATCAACACCTTGCAGCAATCAAGCACTTCTCGTTCCACCGCTTCTGGAAATACATGTCCAATCGTCGACCCTTGTCGCTCGACACGCGTCATTGCCATTTTGCGCTCTCGCTCAACTCCAGATACAGATCATGAGCCATATCGTGGTCCGTCTCAACGTTATACAGCTCCATTGCAGTCCCCGCTACATCATACAAAAGTCGCTCGTTCCCACGTACAACCGATAACTTGCGAGTGGGGTCATTGCTGTAGACCATGCGTCGTCGCTGTTTCTTGGTTACTGGCGCGCGCTTCAGAGACCGACCGACGCCGTCCTGCTCGAAACCACCCTCAGGAACACCGACAATGTCCGCTAACGTATTCAAGAAGTCGTACTGCTCGGCAACATCAGTCACCATCATGCCAGCGTATTTACCGAGTCGTCCCTCGGCAATCAATGCAGCTGCGACTCGTGTCGCTGACACCTCGCGCGACTCAGGAACATCCAGACCGTGCTCTGGTCCCTGACCGTGATCACCCATGATCAAAACGATCGTGTCGTTCAGCACACCCTTCTCCTCCATATCGTCCAAGAACTTGCCGATCGCCATATCCGTGAAGTATCGCATCTCGAGATAGTTTTTGATGTCGGCAGCGTACTCTTCGCCTTCGTACAGAGCAGAGAAGTCTGGTTTAGTCGCCTTGTCGTACCATTCAGGTCGATCCTGGAATGGTGTGTGACTGGAGATGGTGTAGTGATTGATGAAGAGTGGTCGCTTAGGTTCACCCTTCGCCACACGCTCTCGCTGAGCTACAGTCTCGTTCACAAGAATATTACCGAGTATAGGAAGCGCAACATCGTCGTGCACTCCCCAATGGCTCATTGCACGAGCCTTGCCTCCTTGACTCACAAGAAGCCAGTCATTCGGAGAAATACCCAAGTCTCGCTCCGCCAACTTGCGAAAATCGTCATTGCCAAGCACCTCATCGAAACCATGCGCTCCAAAAAAGGTGTCCCAACCATCATAATTCAAAATACACCCCGTCGTGAACTTCGTCGAGTACCCCTTCGAAGTGAACAACTGAGGCATTCCAGCGAGCTTCACATCCTTACGACCACCAGTCGTCCCAGAATCACTCACACTGTCGTACGGCACCTGACCAAACAGAATACTCTCCACAGACCGACTCGTGCGCCAACTCGACCAGAAGTTGTGGAACGCCACACCACGTTTCGCCCACCGATCGAAGTTCGGCGTCACCGTGATGTTCTGGTCTTTCAGCAAGTACGTGTTGTTGGCGACGAGGTACTGGGAGTCGTGGTACCGGAACGACTCGACCACGAGCACGAGCACGTTCGGTGGGTCGTCGTTGTCAACACTGACGTTGAATGCTAGGTCTCCCTTGAATCCGAGAGTGGTTCTGTATAGGGAGTCATTGCTGACGAGTTTGAAGATTTCCGAGTCCGTGTCAATATATAAGTTGGCGGCGGCGATGGATCCGTCGACGAGGTTTGGCATGAAGCTGGCGCCTGTGAATTGTCCGTAGAGTTCGTTGAGGGTTGTGTTGAGTGCGGAGTTGGCAATAATCGGGGCGATGGAGTGTGTGACGATCTCCAGTACGATGATTGGGAAGATGATGAGGCAGAATATTACGCAGAATGGCCGAACTAAATGACTGCTCCAAGCGAAACGCAAGCTGGTGATCCTCTGAGATCCGCTTTGAGCTGACGAGTTATCGATCTGTATTAAAATTATATCATCACTTGTAGACAGTCCCTCCTTACAATCGATCGATAGGGGAATCGAGTGCTCATCATCTGTTGATTCTTGTAGGTCCCTTCGATCTTTAGTGAATTCGTCGTCTTTGCACTCAGTCGAGGACGACAAGTTAGAGTAACTCCTTCGGTTTGAAAATCCAAATGGACTCTAAACACTCAAATCTAGTCGCACTGCGCCAACAAGTGCAAACAGTACGCCAACAGTGAGAATTAATGTAATCGTGATACAAGTTTCTTGCATTTCTTCATTTGAAACCTCGACGAATGATGCATTGTCTCTTTCCTGAATCGCTATCGTAATGATACTGAACGTGAAGCGGAACTAGCGCTGACGCACAATTAAGATGTTGGTTGCAAATGAGTGGCATGGAGGGTTCAGAAGGAACTGAAGGAAGTGAACCTTCCGTCTCGAGTTGGTTTCAACACCTCGGCACCTCCAGAGAAGGCTAATTTCGCTCATTACGGATCCGAATCATTTTCATCGTCGCTCTTTCACACTTCAACCTGATCGCAACATGTCAGAGTGATTGGATCCTTCGGGTTGGGCAACCCGTTGCCGTCGACAACTCGAAGAATCTGATAGAGTTGATCCAGAAGAAGGATGCTCGAGCTCACCGAGATCTCAACGCAAACTGGTCCAGGCGACAAGAACGGCACCTGTGGTAATGTGTAGATGCTTGCACCAAATTCAATGTATCTAATAGTTGAGCGCATGCTAGAGTAGTGCAATGCAGTTGCACTCAAATATCGTGCAAATGAAGAAGTGAATGCATTACAACAACATCAGCAGCATGAATCTCGTGGATTGATCGTTTAAGGAGCAACAGCCTTGTCGTTGGAGCTGCAGCAGCGCTTGGACAGCTTGCGGCCGTTGTTTGGGTCCTCAGGCACGTCGAGTGTCGGGTTTCGGTCGAAGAAGTTCTCGGGCTTGAGCGCAAACTTGGCGTAGTCCACGGGCATGATCGGCCAGTCCTCTGCGCGAGGAAAGTGCGTGAGGCCGAACGTGTGCCAAACTACAATGTCCTCACCGTCGATCGACCGGTTCTTGGCCGTGTAGGCAGGAAGACCTGCACCTCCGGGGTGCTGGTTGGGCGTGTATCCTGCAGGCCCACATCTCGTCACGCTCGTACTGCGTCACCCACAGGTGCTTGGTCGCGAACGCTGCACGCTTGCGGATCGAGGCTTCGTCTGCAGCTAGGAGCAGTGGAAGACTCTCGGGGATCAGGACAAACGAAGTCGGGTTGCCAACCCAGTTGGTCTTGTCAGTCGACGAAATGCGCCAGACGCGGCCCTTGTTGTTGTCAGCCTCTCGCTGAGCCTCGTGCTCCGTCGCGAGACGAGTCTCCTTGCGGCGAAAGGCGTTGCCAACTGGGTTCTCCGGGCCGACAGGGACACGCTCAACCTTCAATCTCATCCACCTGCATTTTTGCTGCCGTCAATTGCAAAGTCAAGACGAGCGGAGAATAGATGCTGATGGCAAGGAGCACCAAGACGCGGGGCCATCTCCGTGGCGTACGGGTACTCAGCCACGTCAGGGACGTCCCGAGGCGAACACGATGCCCGTAGCTTTGCACTCGAGCTCGATCTTGCCGTCGAGGTACAGGTACCAGAAGAATCCGTAGTCGTAGTTGCCAACGGTGACGAAGAACGAGATCACGAGACGGCGCTGGCGACGAGTGGTGCCCTGGCGTGTGTAGTAGTCCGTGTGCTTCCAGAGCGTGCCAAAGTCTTCCTCGTGCATGCAAATGGCGTTCTTGATGACGATCGGATCGCAGTAGTCGTCTACCACGGTAGCATCGAGGTACTGGATGTGGCCAAGGCAGTCACAGCCGAGCTCGAGCGAGTTGGCAAGGCGACCGAACTGGTATTCGCTCGCGTCGAAGTAGTTCTGCCACTCATGGGTCGGCACGGGTTCACCATACGGCACCACCATCTCCGAGACGGACGCGCGGTTCAGGATCTTGCGGTGCTCGCCAACGTTCTTGTCGAAGAATGAGATGTCGTGCAGTGTGAGGCCCTCACGGCCATTGAAGCCAACACGCAGACGCCAGTTCTCCCACTCGACGACATTGTTGTCGACCGTGAAGCTCGCTCCTTCGGGCTGCGTGATAACGATCGGCTTGAGCGACGTACGCATTGGACCCGACAGCTTGGGGTCGAGGTAGTCGCCCGGAGACGTCGGGATGTGCATGTATCCCGTGTCGATGAGTCGCAGTACCTTGCGGCTCGAGAGGTCAACGTGGGCGACGATGCCATCGATTGGGTAAGCCCACATGGCGCGCGTGTGCTCGCGGGACAGGAAACTGAGTACACGAATCATGCGGCGGCCGACTTCGTCTCCGTAGCCGAAAACACCGGCAGATAGAGGCACGCAGCGGACATTGTCGAGGTCCGTCACTCCACGCGCAGCCAGAGCGGCAATGTACCGCTCATCCTTCTTGGTGATGGTCTCGGCGTTGACGAAGTCTTCGTCGAGGACAGGACCCCATCCTTCCACAGCGGGGTCCAGCTGGCGGTTGAGCACAATCTTGGAGGCGACAACGTCGACGACGAGCTCACGAGCAATATTGGCCTCCATGTCGAGGACCATGACGCCGATCTCACGCGGAACCGGGTTGCCGGCAGCGAAGCCCTCCAGTGTCTTGTGGTCCGGCTCGCGCAGCATGACGTACGAGTACCGGTAGCTCTTGCCGGACAGGCCGTTGGCAGCGAGCACTTCCTTGACCTTCCGAACCTCAGAGACCGTGATCGGGTCCAGTGGGTGCACGGCCTGGCGCGCGTTTTCGGCGTCGGAGATCTTGCCAGGCGTGGCCGACGAGTAGCACGGCGTCTGAGCGGTCTCGGCGCTCATGGCTCTTGCGTGTGCTGGTTGGTAGTTCAAGTGCTCGAGTGCTGGCGAATTGCAAAGTGAGCGAACTAGTCGCAAGCTCTGCCAGCAGCGCTCACTGCGATCACCTGCCACCTCATGGGGATCTTACAGCCAGGACCGCTGGAGACGCATGTCGAGACCAGATCGACGACTTCCTCGAGCGCTGATGGGCTGGCGATGGGCATGACTCGCGCAGCGTCAGCACTAGCTCAACACGAGAGCGGCCACTTCGCCATCACAACACCAGCGGCTCGGTGCTGCGCGTGGAGCGCGGTCATTCCGCCGTTTGCCTGTCACGGAGCTGCTTGAAGTGCGTGGCGTGCCACGTCGTCATCGTCACGGATCCGTTCAACCAATCAGACGTGGCTGTTGATTTGATTCGCTGAAATAAATCTGAATACTCTATTATGATTGGCTGATTATCGGAAATGATTATCTGCAAAGGCACTGTTGACGTCACGCGGAGCCCTGCAGGTCATGTTCCGAGTCAGCGGAGCTTGCTGATGCGCCCGACGATGGCTAACGGGACGCACGTGGCTCAGGTAATCGACGCAACTCGCGAGTTCTGGGAGCTTTGATTGCGAGCTCGTAGTTGAGATGCACGTGGAGGTCCACTACTTGGCTAGAGGCTGTAGGTTGACAGTGCCACCGACCTGCAACGTTGAAACTCTGCTTGGGAAAGAAGCTCCTTCGTGTTCATAGTTTAGCTCTACTCGGATGTGGTGGGCTGGAAGGAGAGACTGCTTTCGTCCAGCAGCCTCCAGTCGTTTGTTACTGTCAATTTTGTGAGAACGAGAGGCACACGACGCGTCCGCCGAGCTTCGAGGTGAGGTGGGGGACATCTGCTTGGACTATTAGCCGATATGTGGCTCGGTTGCGTTGTGCTCATTGCGCCAGCGATCACGGCAACTCCGAGAGCGGTCAATTCAAGCCACGGTAGGGAAAGATTACCGCTGCTCAGAGCCGAGATTACCAAAACGTGCGTCGCGCAGAGCCAAGAACGACCGTGTAACTTCACGAGAGCACTCGCCAGTAGAGGCAGAAACACCGATACTGCCATGGCTCCAGCTGTCGACTCAAGAGTTTTTCCGAGTTGGCCCCAATCGAACCAACTCACCAGTATCGCTGAGCCTACAACCAACAGCGAATCGCCTCCAACCAACGTTACAAGCCGCTGGGCTAGCTCCAGAACGCGCATCGCTTGGCATTGCCCAGCAGAGCAAGCGTCACGAAACCAGCCCCATGAATCAACTGCTGTCATGCACGTCAGCTTCCGTGCGCTTTCTTGATTTTGGTGCGTGTCTGCTAGTCGACAAAATTGCGAATGAACCCGAGAACGCATTGCTTTGGCGCTTGCACCCAAGAAAGCATCAGATTTTCCATTATGTACCCAAACGCGCACTCTGCTACTTCAACTTGGAGTGATGGTGTTGTAGCTGTTCTGATGGCTGCACGACCCACGTGACGTTTGAAGCCAAGGCTACAAGCTACACAGCGTCGTCGGTGTGCTTCTTGAAGTGCGTCTCGGGATCGACCTCTTGCTGTACGTCGGTCGTTGGATTCTCGACCTCGATGCCGAACCAGTGCTTGCGGAACCAAAAGGCCAAGTACACGAGCGCGAGCATAGTTGGGATCTCAATCAGGGCGCCAACCACACTCATCAGCGCCGGATCGGACTTAAGGTCGAAGGTTGCGACTGCCACGGCCAGCGCGAGCTCGAAGTTGTTGCTTGCTGCCGTGAAGGATAGCGCCACCGCCTGCGGGTAGGTTGAGCCCAAGCGCCAGCTCATCGTGAACGACACGATGAACATGAAGAGAAAGTAGATGAGCAAAGGCACGGCGGCATACAAAACCTTGCCGATGTTGGAGACGATGCGCTCGCTTTGCGACGAGAAGAGCACGACAATCGTGAATAGGAGAGCAGCGAGCGTCAAGACTCCGATGCGCGGCGTGAACTTCTCAAAGTACCAGACGGAGCCTTTGGTGCGCGTGAGAGTGAACCAAGTGAGCAGCGCCAGCGCGAAGGGGACTCCCATGTAGATGCCGACGTTCTTGGCAACCTCTCCAATTGACACATGGATCGAGTTTGTGCTCTCGTCGCTGGTGATGTTCATGTCGATGCCCATGTGAGCAGGCAGTTCGTTGATAAACAGCCCCGCGTACGGCGAGTAGAGTGCAATCGTAATGACCGAGTTCATGGCGACGATAGCTGCGCAGTACTCGGCGTCTCCGTCAGCTAGCGCGTTCCAGACGACAACCATGGCGATACAGCGCGCGCAACCAACAAGGCTAAGACCAGCCATGTAGCCGACGTCGTCATTGAAGAAGAGTGTCGCGAGCAGGAACATGACAAAGGGGCCGAGCACCCAGTTCTGGAACGTCGTGAGCAGCAGAAGCCTCCAGTCGGCGAAGATGCGGTGCACGAGGTTCCAGCGGACCTTGGTCAGCGGTGGGATACATCATGACGAGTAGGCCGATGGCCACGAGCACGTTGGTGCTACCGACCGTGGTATCATCGATGAAGTCTTGAACAGCTCCAATCTGTCCGAGGCCAAGCCCAAGGCCAGACGCGATCAGGATCCAAAGCGTCAGGAACCTATCGAGGAAGGATAGCTTGCCCACGACGCTTTGAGGAGCCAACGGCTGCATCGCGGACAGTCGGTGACGCGAGCTCGGACATGAGAGTCTTGGAGACTTGAAAACTTGGTGGTGGGCTAGGTGCGGAGTTGGCGGTGCTTGTGCTGGAGCTGGCAAGTTGCAGAGTGGGCTCTGCGCCACCAAATGACCGACTACAAGGTCTGAACCAAAGGGCGATGCGCTCGAGCAACGACAGGCACCGCCATCGTGTTTCACAGTTTCCGGTTCTCGATCCAACTTACTTTTTGCAAGTCAAAGTGAGGAGCGAGGACATAGGTGGCGCCTCACATATTCACTATCGCAGTGGCAAGTTCTTCATGGCGTGCACACGACGGGACGCATATGCACCGCTCAGTGAAGCGGTGCCTCTAATGGGGACATGCCAATTCGACTGAGCCATTGCGTGGCCTTCATGCGTCCATGGAGCTCCTTGACGATGGCGTATGCTGAGCCATTGACGCAATCTCTCAATACGAATGTACAAAGCTTGCATTTAGTCTCAAGTTGATGGGCGTAGACAGCGTCTAGCCGAATAAACATTCCTCTGAGGAACTCTACAGCCATGGAACGAGCCATGACAGGATACTTGGTCGGTGGCTTCGGCCGTCTTCGCGTTCGCTTGATGTTGTTGTATCTGCTGATTCGCGTGATGGTCCACGGTGCTGGCATCGGCGCGGGCCAGTCTTTAAGTGTCGATACCCCGAGCACGTCCGTGCATCTGGAGCGATTTGACTCGAGAGGAACGCAGCAGTGTCAGTGTGTCCATTGACGAGCGCGGCATTCATCGCGTCAACCAAGCACCCACGCGAGGTGTAGTGGCACAGAGCCTTGACACACTCTGTGTTGCCGCTCGCTGCAACGCGCTCGAGCGTGTGATCCGTCACCCCTTCACGTCGATGCTGACCGAGGAAATGGACGATATCTAAGTGCCCTTGCACAGCAGCCTTCATGCATGGCTTGCGATGTGCACCCTTCCCATCGGTGTTCATGGAGGAACTGGACCATGTAAATGTCGCCACGGGCTGCTGCCGAGTCCATCGCCTTGGTCGTGCACCCCTCATCTCGGTTTCCGTCGAGGAAGCGCGCGATATCGAGACGGCCATTCGATGCAGCGGCGTCCATTGCCTGTGTTGTACAGCCCTCTGAACGATTGTCGTGGAGGAACTTGATAACGTCCACATGCCCCATCCAGGCTGCGCCATCCATCGCGGTTTTGGTGCATCCCTCAGAGCGCTTCTCATGGAGGAACATCACGACGTCAAGGTAGCCACAGAGTGCGGCGCCATCCATTGCAGCAGTTGTGCAACCTTCAGTGCGTCTTGCATGTAGGAACTTGACGATTTCCAAATGTCCGTTGCGGGCTGCGTCGTCCATTGCTCGAGTGGTGCATCCTTCAGCGCGGCGTTCATGCAGGAATCGGACAATTTCAAAGTGGCCATTCGCAGCAGCACCATCCATGGCGCTTGTCGTGCATCCTTCGCTCCGGTTGTGATGTAAGTATCGCACAACATCCAACTTCCCGTTCGCTGCAGCAAGATCCATGGCGTCGGTGGTGCAAGTCCCTGCTTGGCTCTCATGGAGGAACTTGACCACCTCCAAATGCCCAAAATGAGCTGCCTCGTTCATCGCTCGTGGAGTGCAGCCTTCATTGCGATTCTCATGAAGAAACTTGACGACTGTCAGATGTCCGTTTGCCGCCGCTCCGTCCATCGCTCGCTTCGTGCAGCCTTCCGAGCGGTTCCCGTGAAGAAACATGACGGTATCCAGTCGTCCAGCGCTCGCGGCGCTGTCCATGACGCGCTCGTTGAATGGTCGCCAGCCCCGAGCCGCGTGAAGCCCCGGCACGTCGTCTTGATGCGCGCGCTCCGTTTCTTCAGGGATGGCCGTGCCATACCCATGAGTGTGTAGGAACTTGACAACCTCGCAGTTCGGGTACGCCGCCGAGCTGACGAGGTCGTCCGTCGCGACGCTCAGCGCTCCTTCCGGTCCGTGCATGTATATCCACGAGATGATCTCAAGCTTGGTGGGCGAGTCTTTCAGCGCGCCAGCGTGGCGCACCGCGAGCGCCAGGAGTCTTCGGTGGTCGTTTCCCGCCGTCTGCGCGTCCGGCCTCAGCATGCCCTTCGGCGCTCATCCACCGCAAGACGTCCATCTTGCCGAGCTCAATAGCCTTCCTCGCCGCTCCCTCAAAGCTGATCGCCGGGTGGTCTCGGTACGCCTTCATCTGCGCCAGCCTCCTCAGATCCCGCAGCAGCGCCACGTCCCCCGCCGCGATCGCCTCGCCCACCACCTCCCCACGCCGAGACCACCGCTTCGCCTCCCACCGACCTGCGCCTTTCCCGCGGCGTCCACACGCGCCACGACGCCCATCGGCACGCCGTCCATGAAGCTCGTGACGACGCGGAAGAGCGCGGCGCTGCCCAGCACGCGCGTGGCCGCGCACGGCGCCACGGCCAGCGCCTGCGCCTGCGCCTGCTGCTGCTGCTTCTGCTGCTGCTGGTGCTGCATGTGCTCGCTGCGTCGCTCGGCGGCTACTGCGCCTGCAGGATCCGCCGCGAGCGGTCGCCTTTGGCTCGCTTTACTTTTACTTTTTATATGAGGAAATGAGGAGAAAATCTGACTACGTCGTTGTGTACTATACGTATAAATGGCGGGAATTCCGGACACATCCGGACGTATCCGGACAGAAGGAGTATAAAAATACACACTTCAACCTGTCAAACGAGAGAGAAGGTGGAGCACCGTGCACGCAGGATGCATACGGCCATTGAGGAAAAGATCGCAAGGGAAACCGCATGGAAGTGAGAGAACGTGGAGGGGAAGAAGCCTCGGGCGCGAGCGACTGCCTGGAGCCAAGGAGCGCTCCCACGCACCTACGGACCTTCCGCGGTCGACCGCCCGGTCCAACACGAAGCGTCGACCGGCGATCGTCCCAGCGTCGCGCGCCTCATCCCCTCGACACCTTAGCTTCAACGTTGCGTCGCCTGTCCGAAGCGAACCCAAGTGGTCACCAGGTCACGAGAGCGCCATTCTCCAGTCGAGCGGGCAGATTTTTCGCCAGCTCCTCCTTCTGGCGCGAGGGCGAGGGACCCAGTGTAGTACGTACCTACTGATGTTGAGGGCATCCCCCGAACAGCAAAAGCGTGGGGACGGATTTCTGCGCAAGGAAGGCGAAAATGCCGCGCAACGACGACCACGCGCTCCCATTGGCCGCGCGGGGTCCGACCACTTGATGGTTTGTGGGGACTCCCCGGCTCCAATGTCGTCACATACTCGTCACAGACGCGCTCCATGGGCTTGATCGCCAGGCCACTTTTTGACCCTCCGGCTCGCTCTCAAGTCCGATATGAAGCAGCTACTCGCGGCAAGCGCGGCGATCACGTCGGGGTTGGCATCGAGACCATGGACCCACTGGGCCATTGCCATGCTCACACTACAACTATTCTACTTCATCGACCGATGCATCGGACTCAACGCGCTCGTGAGAATGTACGGTGATGGCAAAGACGCACACTCCAGCAGCGTCAAGACCCAGGTGCTAGCGCTCGGACTGCTCGAAGACTTCGTCTGCGCGCTCTACTTCGTCTTCTTCCTGTGGCTCGGAGACGCGGCGCTCAGCGTGCTCTCCCGACCGAAATGCAGGATGCTTGTGCTCGCCAAGACGCTCCGCTTCGTGTGGTACCTGTTCGTGTTCGTGGTGTTTGCTGCGCCATTCGCCGCCGATATTCTGCTCGTGAGGCTGCGACAGCTCCGCTTCACGTTCAGTCTGATCACGATGGCGATCGACGAGAAGGACAACGCGTCGGCTGCTGCGATTTCGGATGACGAGATGCGCGAAGGGTACATCACGGTAGCGTTGGTGGTGGTGGTGGGTGTGGTGTTCGCGTTGGTTGGCGCCTTGTGGTTGGATCTGTTTGCGTGGAACCCATTTGGTCGAGTGCTTCGAAGGATGAGTTGTGGCTCATCGAGCTCGGAGAGTGAGAGCGCAAACGAGAGTAACGCCAACACGGAGGAAGATGCGAGCGGACTTCCCGAGTTGTTAGAGGAAGGTGAGATTGGTTATTCACAGACGGCAACACCACGTGCTGAGCTACCTCGTTTAAGCGAGGCTGGTGATCGAAACCAACTTAAATCGGAAGCCCCAACGTCCTGGACGAAGCGTGGACAAGTCATTCTGCATCGTGTCAAGTATCGCTGGGATCATATCAACTGGTATTCTGCAACTGTTTGCATATTCTTTGCCGCACTCTGCCTCATCATCTTCCCAATCATCGTACTGGAGATCGTCACACACTCCATCGCCCCGATTATTGCCAACTCCGCACTCAACACAACCCTCAACGAACTCTACGGACAATTCACAGGCGCCAGCTTCATGCCAAACCTCGTCGACGGATCCATCGCCGCCGCCAACTTATATATTGACACGGACTCGGAAATCTTCAAACTCGTCAGCAATGACTCCCTATACAGAACCACTCTCGGATTCAAGGGAGACCTAGCCTTCAACGTCAGTGTTGACAACGACGACCCACCGAACGTGCTCGTGCTCGTGGTCGAGTCGTTCCGGTACCACGACTCCCAGTACCTCGTCGCCAACAACACGTACTTGCTGAAAGACCAGAACATCACGGTGACGCCGAACTTCGATCGGTGGGCGAAACGTGGTGTGGCGTTCCACAACTTCTGGTCGAGTTGGCGCACGAGTCGGTCTGTGGAGAGTATTCTGTTCGGTCAGGTGCCGTACGACAGTGTGAGTGATTCTGGGACGACTGGTGGTCGTAAGGATGTGAAGCTCGCTGGAATGCCTCAGTTGTTCACTTCGAAGGGGTACTCGACGAAGTTCACGACGGGATGTATTTTGAATTATGATGGTTGGGATACCTTTTTTGGAGCGCATGGTTTCGATGAGGTGCTTGGCAATGACGATTTTCGCAAGTTGGCGGAGCGAGACTTGGGTATTTCTCCGAATGACTGGCTTCTTGTGAGTCAAGGAGGCAAGGCTCGTGCAATGAGCCATTGGGGAGTGCATGATGACATTGCCCTCGACTTATTGGGTGACATATTAGTGAACGAGACTGTAGCTCAGCGAGAGCGTGTGGCGAAGGGTGAACCTAAGCGACCACTCTTCATCAACCACTACACCATCTCCAGTCACACACCGTTCCAGGATCGACCTGAATGGTACGACAAGGCGACTAAACCAGACTTCTCTGCTCTGTACGAAGGCGAAGAGTACGCTGCCGATATCAAAAACTATCTCGAGATGCGATACTTCACGGATATGGCGATCGGCAAGTTCTTGGACGATATGGAGGAGAAGGGTGTGCTGAACGACACGATCGTTTTGATCATGGGTGATCACGGTCAGGGACCAGAGCACGGTCTGGATGTTCCTGAGTCGCGCGAGGTGTCAGCGACACGAGTCGCAGCTGCATTGATTGCCGAGGGACGACTCGGTAAATACGCTGGCATGATGGTGACTGATGTTGCTGAGCAGTACGACTTCCTGAATACGTTGGCGGACATTGTCGGTGTACCGGAGGGCGGGTTTGAGCAGGACGGTGTCGGTCGATCTTTGAAACGTGCACCAATCACCAAGAAACAACGAGAGCGCGTGGTATACAGCAACAATCCGTCTCGCAAGTTGTCTGTTGTGCGTGGCAACGAGCGTCTCGAATTTGACGTAGCGTCGACGGCCGTAAAACTATTCAACACCGAAACGGACCACGATATGGCGCACGATCTCTTTCCAGAAGCGAATGCGACCGCTAAATCCGAGTGGAGGTCGCTGCGTGACCAGGGGCAGCGACTGGACGGATACTACAAGAAGCGTTGGGACGAAGAGTGTCTGCTTGCCGCGACTTGTTAGCGTCGGCCTGAATAGGGTGTTTGACTAGAGTTTCTTTTGGCCCGCACTCGTTGTGTCTGCCGCAATGGTTAATGGATACATTGGATACCTCTGAGCAACTTTGAGTATCAAAGCTGGCTGGGGTGGCAAGTGCTTTGTCTCCAGCTGTTGATTGGCGCCGTTCCACCGGCGGTGGGCCACACAGCCTTCAATGAAAATCACTGGGAGAGCAAATGAGGCTGCTCTACTGTACTTCTCCTTGTTAGCAGTTGGCATTGGTATAAGCTGCGTTTCTACATGAAGTACCACAACGCGTCTCGTCATGTCCGTCATTTTGCTTACGGTCAAAAGGGTTGTCCAGTACCATGGCGCATCGAGTGGTGCCCACAGAGTGGCCAAGGACGGCTGGTTCATCCACCGCGGGGGTGCCAAGTGCCCTCTTCGCCGCAACTTGCTCAGCATATGCTAAAGTTGAGCTTTTACATCTGTCCGTCATATTGCTTACGATCAAATGGATGCATCAAAAGTTGCACCTACAATCATCAAGTACTGAATACAGTACTCGCCGTGCATATGATTCTTCGTTCACGCGATCGCCACGTTGTCAGCTTGGCGATCATACTGTGCTGTGCGCAATAATGAATTGAGTGGGTTTGAGCAGATCCAAGTGATCTCGGAGGAAAATGATCTGTGCTGACGCTCGCACAGCAAAAGCAGACGGATTTTTCTCTGGGCAGAAAAGCGGGATTGGAGACCGCCCGGCTCCAAGGTCATCTCACTTTTCGTCACAGACGCTCTGGCGCCTCATTGGATCGCCACTACGGATTTTACTTCCCACCACTTCGCGACAGCCCTCAGCAGCACCACTTGTCATTTGGGCGCGGTGGCACCAATTGCCACAGTCAGCTCGCCATGGGCCGCCTAGGAGCAGCTAAAACGGCGATCACCTCCCGGAAAGCTGCGGTCTCCTCGTGGGTAGCCTCGGTCTCCGCTCGACTTGCGGCCAAGCCGTGGACCCACTGGGTCATTGCGATACTGACCATCCAGTTGTTCTTCTTCGTCGACCGCTGCGTCGGACTTGATGCACTAGTCCGACTGTATGGAGACGACTCCGATGTTCAATCCAGCAGCGTCAAGGTGGCGGTACTGGCGCTTGGGGCCGTCGAAGACTTTGTCTGCGCACTATACTTTGTCTTCGTCTTGTGGTTGGGCGATGCTGCGCTGAGCAGACTGACTCGACGTGGGGGACGCTTCGTTACGGCGGCCAAGACGATCCGGTTTTTCTGGTACCTGATTGTGTTTATTGCGGTCGCGGTGCCGTTCGCTACGAATGTGCTGCTCGTGCGCCGACGCCAGTTCCGCTTCACATTCAGTCTCATCAAGATGGCTCTCAAGGAGAAGGACAACGCGTCGGCTGCTTCTATCTCTCCTAGCCAACTTCACGAGATGTACGCGACGATCTCGGCGACGTTATCAGTGGCATTACTCTTCGCGGTGGTTGGTGCTCTCTGGTTGGACTTGTATGCATGGAACCCGTTTGCTTTTACAAAGCGCGGAAGCTACACTACTGTACCATGCGAAACAGCTAAGAGTGCCGATGAAACCAATGAAGCCGAAGAGAAAGATGCTAGCAAAATGGAAGAGGGTGAAAGTGATGGAATCTGCTCTACGACGTCGGACGAAGATGCTGAGAGTTCATCGCCAACAAGCTCGAGAGCAGATAGCACTAAAACCGACACCACCGAGAAGCCAACGAGTCCCAAGACAAAACGTGCACTTCTCGCTAACACTCTCAGCAAACTTCGCCGGCACTTATCTTGGCCACAGCTCTTCACTTATGCAATTTGTGTGGCCTGCTGCCTCATTATCTTCCCGATCATTTTGTTGGAAATCATCACGCACTGGATGTCTCCACTCATTGCAGACTCTGCACTCAACACCACCCTCAACGAACTGTACAACGGTGTTGCCGGAGAAAGCTTCATGCCAGATCTAGTAGATGAGTCACTCGGGTCCCCACACCTGTATATCGACACGGACTCGGAAATCTTCAAACTCGTCAGCAATGACTCCCTATACAGAACCACTCTCGGATTCAAGGGAGACCTAGCATTCAACGTCAGCGTCGACAACGACGACCCACCGAACGTACTCGTGCTTGTGGTCGAGTCGTTCCGGTACCACGACTCCCAGTACCTCGTCGCCAACAACACGTACTTGCTGAAAGACCAGAACATCACGGTGACGCCGAACTTCGATCGGTGGGCGAAACGCGGTGTGGCGTTCCACAACTTCTGGTCGAGTTGGCGCACGAGTCGGTCTGTGGAGAGTATTCTGTTTGGTCAGGTGCCGTACGACAGTGTGAGTGATTCTGGGACGACTGGTGGTCGTAAGGATGTGAAGCTCGCTGGAATGCCTCAGTTGTTCACTTCGAAGGGGTACTCGACGAAGTTCACGACGGGATGTATTTTGAATTATGATGGTTGGGATACCTTTTTTGGAGCGCATGGTTTCGACGAGGTGCTTGGCAACAATGAGTTTCGCAAGTTGGCAGAGCGAGACTTGGGTATTTCTCCGAATGACTGGGCTCTAGTTAGTCGTGGTGGCAAGTCGCGTGCTATGCGTCATTGGGGAGTGCACGACGATGTTGCGCTTCCTATACTCGGTAATATTCTTGTGAACGAGACTGCAGCTCAGCGAGAGCGTGTGGCGAAGGGTGAACCTAAGCGACCACTCTTCATCAATCACTACACCATCTCCAGTCACACACCGTTCCAGGATCGACCTGAATGGTACGATAAGGCGACCAAACCAGACTTCTCCGCACTCTACAAGGATGAGAAGTATGCGAAAGCCGTCCAGAACTATCTCGAGATGCGATACTTCACGGATATGGCGATCGGCAAGTTCTTGGACGATATGGAGGAGAAGGGTGTGCTGAACGACACGATCGTTTTGATCATGGGTGATCACGGTCAGGGACCTGAGAACGGTCTGGATGTTCCTGAGTCGCGCGAGTTGTCGGCGACACGAGTCGCAGCGACTTTGATTGCCGAGGGACGACTCGGTAAATACGCTGGCATGATGGTGACTGATGTTGCTGAGCAGTACGACTTCCTGAATACGTTGGCGGACATTGTCGGTGTTCCTGAGGGCGGGTTCGAGCAGGACGGCGTTGGCCGATCTTTGAAACGTGCACCAATCACCAAGAAACAACGAGAGCGCGTGGTATACAGTAACAATCCGTCTCGCAAGTTGTCTGTTGTGCGTGGCAACGAGCGTCTCGAATTTGACGCGTCGTCGACTGCGATGGCTCTTCACAATGCTGAGACGGATCACGATTTGAAGCACGATCTGTTTCCTGCATTGAGCGACAGCGAGAAGCGGAAGTGGCGGAAGCTGAGCGACCGAGGTCGTTGGCTGGACGGGTACTACAAGAAGCGTTGGGACGAGAAGTGTCTTCTTGCGGGGACTTGTCCGTGATTGTTATGGATAGTTTTTATAGTTTAATGTGGTTAGCGTGCATCGCCGAATGGTGTTGCGATCAATTTTAATCGTTTCGTCGATGTGTTTATCCTCTCGACTGGGTTGCGCGTCTTAACCCCATTGACTTCCATTGTTGCTTTGTTGGGTAATTTCTCGCGTACTTACCACATTTGGGCATGGTATCGCGCCGCCAGGGAAATTGAGACTGGTCGACAACGCTACGTGTTCTCCTTCGACAACTTACGCCCCATCGGCCGCTGGCAGGAAACCTTCTATCTCTTCCAGCTTCTGCACACTCATTCACAAGGTTATCGCTCCTACATCTTGGTTTGACATCACTGGTCGAGCTCTCATGTCATGTGGTTATCAATGTGAAGAGTCAGTGAATTGCAGCATACCACAAAGCATTAAAAAATCGATCCCAAGAAGGTCTTCCGCTGATCTCATTGTGCCCGCCTTCTGCCTGCACCACAATTATTGTCGATCCGAGGCGACCTCTAGGTGGAGAAGTCGAGCTTCTTCGTAACCCTTGCTTTGTATTCAGCAGTGGATTCGGCAGAGGTTGAAAAGGGTTTCCTCGTGGGGTTTTGTCCTCGAATACAGAATCCGCTACTTCCTCTTCCCACAAGCCCAGAAACAGCCTCCTAAGCGCCCAAGCGAGTGGGTCAAGTCTTTTACGAGTTGGCATCATCTGAGAATACGGCAGCCGCTATGCACCTAGAATATCTGAGGCCAGCGGTGCGCTGAGTTGCTCGGCTCGTCAAAAACAAAATCCAGCTCACCAGCCGCGGCCACCACCTCCGCCTCAAATCCCCAGAGCTTCCTCTCTCCTTTTCGTTTCCATCGCAGCGGAGATGTCGCCACCTTGTTGCCGCAGCTTCAAGGTGCGTGTGGCCACTCAACACGTGGTCCGGTACACCATCATGTATACGCGTTGATCTGAGCACGATCACACTCTATGGAGCGATTCTAGGTTCGCATCACACTGTTGACATCGACAGACAGCGAAACTATGAGGACCGGATTTTTTGTGCAGAAACGCGAGTCCGCCAGTCGCCGCAAGATGGGAGGACGGTGCCCGGCTCCAATTTTCGTCACACATTAGGGCGACAGTACCAGCGTACCACATCTCAATCATCCGTCTTACCGCATTAGCTCCACCCGCCAGGACACCAGGACGCTGAGTCTGAAATGAGGCATCTACTCGCGGCAAGCGCGGCGATCACGTCGAGGTTGGCATCGAGACCATGGACCCACTGGGCCATCGCCATGCTCACACTACACCTATTCTACTTCATCGACCGATGCATCGGACTCAACGCGCTCGTGAGAATGTACGGTGATGGCAAAGACGCACACTCCAGCAGCGTCAAGGCCCAGGTGCTAGCGCTCGGGCTGCTCGAAGACTTCGTCTGCGCGCTCTACTTCGTCTTCTTCCTGTGGCTCGGAGACGCGGCGCTCAGCGTGCTCTCCCGACCGAAATGCAGGATGCTTGTGCTCGCCAAGACGCTCCGCTTCGTGTGGTACCTGTTCGTGTTCGTGGTGTTTGCTGCGCCATTCGCCGCCGATATTCTGCTCGTGAGGCTGCGACAGCTCCGCTTCACGTTCAGTCTGATCACGATGGCGATCGATGAGAAGGACAACGCATCTGCTGCTGCGATTTCGGACGACGAGATGCGCGAAGGGTACATCACGGTAGCGTTGGTGGTGGTGGTGGGTGTGGTGTTCGCGTTGGTTGGCGCCTTGTGGTTGGATCTGTTTGCGTGGAACCCATTTGGTCGAGTGCTTCGAAGGATGAGTTGTGGCTCATCGAGCTCGGAGAGTGAGAGCGCAAACGAGAGTAACGCCAACACGGAGGAAGATGCGAGCGGACTTCCCGAGTTGTTAGAGGAAGGTGAGATTGGTTATTCACAGACGGCAACACCACGTGCTGAGCTACCTCGTTTAAGCGAGGCTGGTGATCGAAACCAACTTAAATCGGAAGCCCCAACGTCCTGGACGAAGCGTGGACAAGTCATTCTGCATCGTGTCAAGTATCGCTGGGATCATATCAACTGGTATTCTGCAACTGTTTGCATATTCTTTGCCGCACTCTGCCTCATCATCTTCCCAATCATCGTACTGGAGATCGTCACACACTCCATCGCCCCGATTATTGCCAACTCCGCACTCAACACAACCCTCAACGAACTCTACGGACAATTCACAGGCGCCAGCTTCATGCCAAACCTCGTCGACGGATCCATCGCCGCCGCCAACTTATATATTGACACGGACTCGGAAATCTTCAAACTCGTCAGCAATGACTCCCTATACAGAACCACTCTCGGATTCAAGGGAGACCTAGCCTTCAACGTCAGCGTCGACAACGACGACCCACCGAACGTGCTCGTGCTCGTGGTCGAGTCGTTCCGGTACCACGACTCCCAGTACCTCGTCGCCAACAACACGTACTTGCTGAAAGACCAGAACATCACGGTGACGCCGAACTTCGATCGGTGGGCGAAACGTGGTGTGGCGTTCCACAACTTCTGGTCGAGTTGGCGCACGAGTCGGTCTGTGGAGAGTATTCTGTTTGGTCAGGTGCCGTACGACAGTGTGAGTGATTCTGGGACGACTGGTGGTCGTAAGGATGTGAAGCTCGCTGGAATGCCTCAGTTGTTCACTTCGAAGGGGTACTCGACGAAGTTCACGACGGGGTGTATTTTGAATTATGATGGTTGGGACACCTTTTTTGGAGCGCATGGTTTCGATGAGGTGCTTGGCAATGACGATTTTCGCAAGTTGGCGGAGCGAGACTTGGGTATTTCTCCGAATGACTGGCTTCTTGTGAGTCAAGGAGGCAAGGCTCGTGCAATGAGCCATTGGGGAGTGCATGATGACATTGCCCTCGACTTATTGGGTGACATATTAGTGAACGAGACCGCAGCTCAGCGAGAGCGTGTGGCGAAGGGTGAACCTAAGCGACCACTCTTCATCAACCACTACACCATCTCCAGTCACACACCGTTCCAGGATCGACCTGAATGGTACGACAAGGCGACTAAACCAGACTTCTCTGCTCTGTACGAAGGCGAAGAGTACGCTGCCGATATCAAAAACTATCTCGAGATGCGATACTTCACGGATATGGCGATCGGCAAGTTCTTGGACGATATGGAGGAGAAGGGTGTGCTGAACGACACGATCGTTTTGATCATGGGTGATCACGGACAGGGACCAGAGCACGGTCTGGATGTTCCTGAGTCGCGCGAGGTGTCGGCGACACGAGTCGCAGCGACTTTGATTGCCGAGGGACGACTCGGTAAATACGCTGGCATGATGGTGACTGATGTTGCTGAGCAGTACGACTTCTTGAATACGTTGGCGGACATTGTCGGTGTTCCTGAGGGCGGGTTCGAGCAGGACGGCGTTGGTCGATCTTTGAAACGTGCACCAATCACCAAGAAACAACGAGAGCGCGTGGTATACAGTAACAATCCGTCTCGCAAGTTGTCTGTTGTGCGTGGCAACGAGCGTCTTGAGTATGATGCTTTATCTACTGCAGCTGCGCTGTACGATGCAGAGTCAGACCACGATATGGCACATGATTTATTTCCGGGGTTGAGTGATAGCGCGAAGGTCGAGTGGAAGTCTCTGCGTGATCAAGGACGGCGACTAGATGGATACTACAAGAAGCGTTGGGACGAAAAATGTTTGCTTGCGTAAGCATGCTAAATGCGATTTGGCATAGGAATTAATAGATGGGAGAAAGACAAATACTACTCGTTAACTATTCCTCTGTGACGGAGGTTTCGCGTTGAGGAGTTTCATGCAATCCGACCCTTCAGCGATATCTTTACCTTCATTACCTGGGAAAAATTTACCAGACGAGCTTTTGCTAAGCGGCAGCCTGCATCGATGTCCTGCAACGAGCAAATGACGAGCGCGCCGCTCGAAACAACACACGATTCCATCTCTACAAAACTAGCCACAAGACCGTGGACGCACTGGGCGATTGCCATCCTGACCATACAATTGTTCTACTTTGTCGGCCGCTGCTGCGCGATCAACGGACTCGTGAATCTTTACGGCGATGATCACGATGTGAACTCCAACAGCGTCAAGGCGGCGATCCTGGTGGTCGGTGCGGTCGAAGACTTTGTTTGCGCGCTCTACTTCGTCTTCTTTTTATGGGTCGGAGACGTCGTGCTGCGCGTTTTCTCTCTTCCCAAGTGCGGACTAACCATCCTCTTCAAGCCACTGCGGTTCGTGTGGTACTTGTTCGTCTTCATCGTGTTCGCCGCACCGTTTGTGGCCGATATTTTGGTCATGCGACTGCGCCAGTTCCGCTTCACGTTCAGTCTGATCACGATGGCGATCAAGGAGAAGGACAATGCAACGTCGGAGACCATATCATCTGATGAGTTGCGTGAAGGGTATGTCGCGATTGCTATGATTCTTTTGCCTGGGGTGATATTCGCGCTTGTTGGTGCATGTTGGTTGGATTTGTATGCTTGGAATCCATTCTCCGGCTTCGAGTGTAGAAATTGCGTGAGGCATCCTTACATGAAGATGTCTGACGGAGAAATCAATGACAAATTAGAACATGTGTCTGGGCTAGTTGAAGCAGGAGAAGGCGGACAGATTAGTCTTGTGACTTTGAAAGTAGACTCAAAGACTTTTCTATCAATTCAACCCAATCGAGCAGCAACAATAGAGGTCTACGAAAATTCAGCAAACTCCAAAGTGATACAAGACCTCACCTTTCAAGAACCTAATGTACAATCCTATAAGAACCTTTACACCACCACGTTCTTCGCAGTGCTCTGCCTCATCATCTTCCCAATCATCGTACTGGAGATCGTCACACACTCCATCGCCCCGATTATTGCCAACTCCGCACTCAACACAACCCTCAACGAACTCTACGGACAATTCACAGGCGCCAGCTTCATGCCAAACCTCGTCGACGGATCCATCGCCGCCGCCAACTTATATATTGACACGGACTCGGAAATCTTCAAACTCGTCAGCAATGACTCCCTATACAGAACCACTCTCGGATTCAAGGGAGACCTAGCCTTCAACGTCAGTGTTGACAACGACGACCCACCGAACGTGCTCGTGCTCGTGGTCGAGTCGTTCCGATACCACGACTCCCAGTACCTCGTCGCCAACAACACGTACTTGCTGAAAGACCAGAACATCACGGTGACGCCGAACTTCGATCGGTGGGCGAAACGTGGTGTGGCGTTCCACAACTTCTGGTCGAGTTGGCGCACGAGTCGGTCTGTGGAGAGTATTCTGTTTGGTCAGGTGCCGTACGACAGCGTGAGTGATTCTGGGACGACTGGTGGTCGTAAGGATGTGAAGCTCGCTGGAATGCCTCAATTGTTCACTTCGAAGGGGTACTCGACGAAGTTCACGACGGGATGTATTTTGAATTATGATGGTTGGGACACCTTTTTTGGAGCGCATGGTTTCGATGAGGTGCTTGGCAATGACGATTTTCGCAAGTTGGCGGAGCGAGACTTGGGTATTTCTCCGAATGACTGGCTTCTTGTGAGTCAAGGAGGCAAGGCTCGTGCAATGAGCCATTGGGGAGTGCATGATGACATTGCCCTCGACTTATTGGGTGACATATTAGTGAACGAGACCGCAGCTCAACGAGAACGTGTGGCGAAGGGTGAACCTAAGCGACCACTCTTCATCAACCACTACACCATCTCCAGTCACACACCGTTTTGGTTTCGCCCGTTGTGGTATCATAAGAAAGTCAAACCAGACTTCTCTGCTCTGTACGAAGGCGAAGAGTACGCTGCCGACATCAAAAACTATCTCGAGATGCGATACTTCACGGATATGGCGATCGGCAAGTTCTTGGACGATATGGAGGAGAAGGGTGTGCTGAACGACACGATAGTCGTGATTGTGGGTGACCATGGTCAAGCACCGGAGTATGGTTTAGTAGTTTCGGAGGCGCGTGAGGTTTCAGTAACACGAGTCGCAGCTGCATTGATTGCTGAAGGGCGACTCGGTAAATATGCTGGCATGATGGTGACTGACGTCGCGGAGCAATATGACTTGCTGAATACGTTGGCGGACATTGTCGGTATTCCTGAGGGCGGGTTCGAGCAGGACGGTGTCGGTCGATCTTTGAAACGCGCAGCAGTGACAGAGCAGCAGAAGCAGCGGGTTGTGTACAGCAACAATCCGTCTCGTAAGTTGTCTGTTGTGCGTGGCAACGAGCGTCTCGAGTTTGATGCAGTGGCAACCGCAGTGGCTCTGCACAACGCTGAGACGGATCACGATTTGAAGCACGATCTGTTTCCTGCATTGAGCGACAGCGAGAAGCGGAAGTGGCGTTTGTTGCGCGACCAGGCCCAACGGCTGGACGGGTACTACAAGAAGCGTTGGAACGAGAAATGTTTGCTTGCTGCAAACTGTTCATAAGGATGCAGTCTACTAGTAAATTTGTACTCGGAGTACCCTCTTTCATTTGAAAACACCCAGCGGTTTCATACCCTCTATTCGCAAGAATGTTAATTTTGATCTAGGCAGTAGTTCTGACTCAACCTGCAAACTCTTGTCTTATTTTTTTCTAGTCCAGCTCTTTCCTCGTGAGGCGCACACAGTTCAGTTTTCCTTTTTGCGGAGAAGTTGGAAACAAGGCTTTGGACGCACTGGGTTATCGCAATACTCGCCATACAGCTATTCTACTTCGTAGATCGCTGTATTGAACTTGATGCATTGATCCTTCTTTATGGGGGTGATCGAGATGCACATTCGAGCAAAGTCAAGGTGTCCGTGTTGGCACTCGGAGTACTGGAAGATTTTATCTGCACGATCTACTTTGTCTTTTTCCTATGGCTCGGAGATATCGCATTGAGAGTAATTTCCCGACCGAGTTTTCAAGTGCGTGTACTCACCAAGACGCTTCGCTTCGTGTGGTACTTGTTCTTGTTCCTGGTGTTTGCTTCTCCGTTTGCAGCCGACGACATCTTGATTGTGCGTCAGCGCCAGCTCCGTTTCACATTCAGCATCATTACGATGGGGATTCAGGAAGAGCCAATGCATCATCCTTCAATGTTTCAAATGAAGAAGTGCAAGAAGCTTGTATCACGGTTGCGTTAATTCTCACTGTTGGTATACTATTTGCACTGTAGTTGGCGCGATGCGGCTGGATTTGAATGTTTGGAGTCCATTTGGATTTTCAAACAGAAGGAGTTACTCCAACTTGTCGTCCTCGACTGAGAGCAACGACGACGAATTCACTAAGGATTGAAGGAAACTAGTAGGATCAACGGATAGTAAGCGTCCACTTCCCCGATCGATAAATTGCAAAGCGTACAGTATCCAGCTATGGGTTATCCAAGCGAGTCCCTGGCTATGTCACCACGAATCGTACTCTTATTAGCACAGATGTGTGATTTTCTTCCTCGACGTTCCCAACTAATTGCATTGGAGATTGTACACACCAACTCCGCACTCAGCTGTAAAGCTTTGAGTATTTTTTTGTGAAGAAGGAAAACAGCTTCGCGTCTTGGTAGGTTCTAATACATGAGTATCAGTGATACTGTATCACACAGCTCAAGTCCGCGACTTTTTCTCGGAGTAAGCCTCAGATTTTGGATGTTGAGTAGAGATGTGAGCTGCTCATTCGAAATTTTTTGCGTTGGCTTCATGCAACGTCTTCGAAGACGCGGAAGTGACCAGTGAGCTCGACCTCACGACTCGATTGCGGTTTGTAACCCGGCGCAGCACATCTCAGTGAGAGAAACCTCGCAGCTGGCGTCTAATCTCGAATGAAATACTCTTTACCACAACGCACAACCAGGTACTGGGAAGAGGACAACGCATATTAATCACTACATAACCTTAAGCCATACATCATTGCAGGATCGACTACAATGGCACAGCCGACAAAACTGCGCTGTACGGGGGCTAAGCGTACGCTAGTGACACCAAAAACTATCTCGAGATGCGATACTTCAAGGATACGACAATCGTTAAACTTTTGGATGGCGTAGAGAACAAGAGCGTGTCCCTGAAGGCTGTTTTGAACAGGACTGTGTCGTCGGGCAGTCGCTGAAACCGGCACCAGTGATGAAGCAGCAGAAAAAGCGCGTCATGCAGCAACAATCCGTCTCGCAAGAAGTTGGTTACGCATACTCGATGCAGTGATGATGATAGTAGCTCTGCACAAAATTGAGACAGAACACGATTTGACTCATGAGCTATCATCTCAATCGTTGACGTTGTTGTATGGTGTTTTGGTGACAGCCAATTGGTTGCTTGTTTTTGGCACCTGCAATTTACAAATATGTCCATATTCACTTCAAGCCTGCAAATTTCATCATCGAGGGCACTCGTATGGCTCGACGAAGCCTCTCTTCGCACCCACTCTCGACCTCTAACTCCTCGACTAGGGCATGTAGAAATGTTGCAGCGCGTTAGTTGCTCTGTATCCATAATCACCGGGCTTTGATGCCCTTCTTACCACAACTTGGAATCACGCTCAGTACTGGAGTAGAGTTATTTTGTAGAGGGAACGCGTCCTCGCATCATATTGCTTACGATCAAATGGATACTTGGACAGGATGGTGCACAACCTATGCGACTGCTGTCCAACCGGTGACTGTTCCTACTTCAAGAATTGACATGTACAGTATGTGGCAACAGTCGTTGTCACGCGTCATGACATGTCCGTCATACTGCTTACGATCAAAAGGATACCTCAACCATCATATGCCGTCTTCGTTTGCAGTGAGATCGCACGTTTCGCCATCTCGCGTCGTCACCTCGCGGCCTCGGCTCAGAGTGCCCAACCAAACAAATTGTCCGCCAGCCAACCGGCCAGACGACCTTGGTAGGAGCAAATCCGTGTGATCGGCTGTGCTGATGCTCATACAGCAAAAGCAACCGGATTTTTCTCTGGGCAGAAAAGCGGGATCCGAGGTTAACCGCCAATAGCGTCGTATAGCGTTTCGTCACAGACGCCCTGCAGCCTCATCATTTCGTCATCACTTCCCAATTGGACGTGGTGGTACCAATTGCCACAGACAGCTCGCCATGGGCCGCCTAGTAGCAGCTAAAACGGCGATCACATCCCGGAAAGCTGCGATCTCATCCTGGGTCGCCGCGGTCTCCACTCGACTTGCGGCCAAGCCGTGGACCCACTGGGTCATTGCGATACTGACCATCCAGTTGTTCTTCTTCGTCGACCGCTGCGTCGGGCTTGATGCACTAGTCCGACTGTATGGAGACGACTCCGATGTTCAATCCAGCAGCGTCAAGGTGGAGGTACTGGCGCTCGGGGCCGTCGAAGACTTTGTCTGCGCGCTATACTTCGTCTTCGTCTTGTGGTTGGGCGATGCTGCGCTGAGCAGACTGACTCGACGAGGGGGACGCTTCGTTACGGCGGCCAAGACGATCCGATTTTTCTGGTACCTGATTGTGTTTATTGCGGTCGCGGTGCCGTTCGCTACGAATGTGCTGCTCGTGCGACGACGCCAGTTCCGCTTCACGTTCAGTCTCATCAAGATGGCTCTCAAGGAAAAGGACAACGCGTCTGCTGCTTCTATCTCTCCTAGCCAACTCCACGAGATGTACGCGACGATCTCGGCGACGTTATCAGTGGCATTACTCTTCGCGGTGGTTGGTGCTCTTTGGTTGGACCTGTATGCGTGGAACCCGTTTGCTTTCACGAAGCGCGGGGCTACACTACTGTGCCATGCGATACAGCTAAGAGTGCCGATGAAACCAATGAAGGTGAGGAGAAAGATGCTACCAAACTGGAAGAGGGTGAGAGTGATGGAATCTGCTCTACGACGTCAGACGAAGACGAGTCGTCCCCTGCACGTGTGACAACTGGAATCATAAAGTTTGATAGTGCGATGATGCAAGCTACTATCAAGCAGAGACGCGCACAGCTATCAAGCGATTTAAGCAAACTCCGCCAAAACATCTCTTGGGCGCGACTCTTCACCTATGCAATCTGTGTAGCCTGCTGCCTCGTTATCTTCCCGATCATTTTGTTGGAAATCGTCACACACTGGATATCTCCACTCATTGCAGACTCCGCACTCAACACAACCCTCAACGAACTGTACAACGGTGTTGCCGGAGAAAGCTTCATGCCAGATCTAGTAGATGAATCACTCGGGTCCCCACACCTGTATATCGACACGGACTCGGAAATCTTCAAACTCGTCAGCAATGACTCCCTATACAGAACCACTCTCGGATTCAAGGGAGACCTAGCCTTCAACGTCAGTGTTGACAACGACGACCCACCGAACGTGCTCGTGCTCGTGGTCGAGTCGTTCCGGTACCACGACTCCCAGTACCTCGTCGCCAACAACACGTACTTGCTGAAAGACCAGAACATCACGGTGACGCCGAACTTCGATCGGTGGGCGAAACGTGGTGTGGCGTTCCACAACTTCTGGTCGAGTTGGCGCACGAGTCGGTCTGTGGAGAGTATTCTGTTTGGTCAGGTGCCGTACGACAGCGTGAGTGATTCTGGGACGACTGGTGGTCGTAAGGATGTGAAGCTCGCTGGAATGCCTCAGTTGTTCACTTCGAAGGGGTACTCGACGAAGTTCACGACGGGATGTATTTTGAATTATGATGGTTGGGACTCTTTCTTCGGTGTGCACGGATTTGACGAGGTGCTTGGCAATGACGATTTTCGCAAGTTGGCGGAACGAGACTTGGGTATTTCTCCGAATGACTGGGCTTTAGTTAGTCGTGGTGGCAAGTCGCGTGCTATGCGTCATTGGGGAGTGCACGACGATGTTGCGCTTCCTATACTCGGGAATATTCTTGTGAACGAGACTGTAGCTCAGCGAGAGCGTGTGGCGAAGGGTGAACCTAAGCGACCACTCTTCATCAACCACTACACCATCTCCAGTCACACACCATTCCAGGATCGACCTGAATGGTACGACAAGGCGACCAAACCAGATTTCTCCGCACTCTACAAGGATGAGAAGTATGGAAAGCCGTCCAGAACTATCTCGAGATGCGATACTTCACGGATATGGCGATCGGCAAGTTCTTGGACGATATGGAGGAGAAGGGTGTGCTGAACGATACGATCGTTTTGATCATGGGTGATCATGGTCAGGGACCTGAGCACGGTCTGGATGTTCCTGAGTCGCGCGAGGTGTCAGCGACACGAGTCGCAGCGACTTTGATCGCCGAGGGACGACTCGGTAAATACGCTGGCATGATGGTGACTGATGTTGCTGAGCAGTACGACTTCCTGAATACGTTGGCGGATATTGTCGGTGTTCCTGAGGGCGGGTTCGAGCAGGACGGTGTCGGTCGATCTTTGAAACGTGCACCAATCACCAAGAAACAACGAGAGCGCGTGGTATACAGTAACAATCCGTCTCGCAAGTTGTCTGTTGTGCGTGGCAACGAGCGTCTCGAATTTGACGCGTCGTCGACTGCGATGGCTCTTCACAATGCTGAGACGGATCACGATTTGAAGCACGATCTGTTTCCTGCATTGAGCGACAGCGAGAAGCGTAAGTGGCGGAAGCTGAGCGACCGAGGTCGTTGGTTGGACGGGTACTACAAGAAGCGTTGGGACGAGAAGTGTCTTCTTGCGGGGACTTGTCCGTGATTGTTATGGATAGTTTTTATAGTTTGTATAATTTCGTTTAGCAACGAAGTCATTAGGCTAGATACCTCAATCAAAGCGTTTCACAACTTAGACTTGGCACGATTTACACTCTAGACTGTTTTCAAGTCGAATCAAAAGCGGTTGTGGGGCCATTAGAATTTCAAATCCTCGCTGCATCGTGTCATACTTTATGTATTTGTAGTGGTCATCACTAACTGGGTGAACAAACAGACCACAATGTCTCATGATCTGTGCATCATTATGTTGACGATTTGTGTTTGCAGAAACGTTTCCTTCTGGCAGCAAGATGGGAAGGATGCAGGCTCAAACTCGCGCCCGCGACACCTCCTGGGTTGTCGGGACATTCGAGAGAGCCAATCTCTTCGCAAAACAATAGAGTACGTTGTAACCAGCCATGATACCGGTACCGGCATTCTCTGCTCATCACATTAGTCGCATTATAGGATTGTACTGGTAAAGCCAACAACGAGCCTGAGCTGACCGAGATCGGTCTCGATGCAGGTATTTGCTGCTGAATGCCTGCATGGAACGAGTCACGTTATCGGGCTCTGCTGCGTCTCTTGCATTGGCTGATCAGTGGCATATAGTATTTCCAACGCTCTACGTCCGTGTTCTCCACCAACAATGGCCCTACCACGCTATTCAGGGTGACGGCTACGTGTTGCATGAAGAAGCTGGATCTGCGGGCTGCGATTGAATGCTCCAGGCCGGATGCTTCTATTCCATTGAGTCCCATCTACTTCTCGAGAGCTTCGTCTCCCCTAACGACCATGTACATTCGTATCAACATGTGCAGAGTCACAATCCTCACATTCACATTCATGCAGTGAAGTCACGCACGTGTTTGCGTTCACTTTTCATGAGAGTCCAGCCGCAATTGCTTTGGGCCGTAAGAGATTGGATTGGTTAGAAGTATAAAATATACACGACGACTATCCTTCCAAACACTCGGTACAATAAAACTGAGATGGGTCTACAAGCCAAATCATATCACTCAAATCTGTGACGAATGAGATCCGACCCCTCCGCCAAATCATAAACCCCTCCCCGGCTCCAGCCGCCTCCGTCGGGGCGCGGAAGCACCAACAAACAGTTTTGCTAAGCGGCAGCCTGCATCGATGTCCTGCAACGAGCAAATAACGAGCGCGCCGCTCGAAACAACACACGATTCCATCTCTACAAAACTAGCCACAAGACCGTGGACGCACTGGGCGATTGCCATCCTGACCATACAATTGTTCTACTTTGTCGGCCGCTGCTGCGCGATCAACGGACTCGTGAATCTTTACGGCGATGATCACGATGTGCACTCCAACAGCGTCAAGGCGGCGATCCTGGTGGTCGGTGCGGTCGAAGACTTTGTTTGCGCGCTCTACTTCGTCTTCTTTTTATGGGTCGGAGACGTCGTGCTGCGCGTTTTCTCTCTTCCCAAGTGCGGACTAACCATCCTCGTCAAGCCACTGCGGTTCGTGTGGTACTTGTTCGTCTTCATCGTGTTCGCCGCACCGTTTGTGGCCGATATTTTGGTCATGCGACTGCGCCAGTTCCGCTTCACGTTCAGTCTGATCACGATGGCGATCAAGGAGAAGGACAATGCAACGTCGGAGACCATATCATCTGATGAGTTGCGTGAAGGGTATGTCGCGATTGCTATGATTCTTTTTCCTGGGGTGATATTCGCGCTTGTTGGAGCATGTTGGTTGGATTTGTATGCTTGGAATCCATTTTCCGGCTTCGAGTGTAGAAAATGCGTCACCCATCACTACCCCACGACCAAAAAGAGTGACAACGGCGGCACGGGGAACGAAAAGGATGCTATCATACAGCCTACTCTGGTACTAGAGATCGAAAACGAACAACTTTGGCTCAGACCTTCAGGCAAAGATGCGGTGCATCCAGTAACTATTGATTCCAGCCAACGCTCTACAAGCACCCAGAAATTGAAACCTATCGAGACTACTCAGCTTGAGCATACTTGTTGGAGGTATTTGTTTGTCACCACCACATTGTTCGCAGTGCTCTGCCTCATCATCTTCCCAATCATCGTACTGGAGATCGTCACACACTCCATCGCCCCGATTATTGCCAACTCCGCACTCAACACAACCCTCAACGAACTCTACGGACAATTCACAGGCGCCAGCTTCATGCCAAACCTCGTCGACGGATCCATCGCCGCCGCCAACTTATATATTGACACGGACTCGGAAATCTTCAAACTCGTCAGCAATGACTCCCTATACAGAACCACTCTCGGATTCAAGGGAGACCTAGCCTTCAACGTCAGTGTTGACAACGACGACCCACCGAACGTGCTCGTGCTCGTGGTCGAGTCGTTCCGATACCACGACTCCCAGTACCTCGTCGCCAACAACACGTACTTGCTGAAAGACCAGAACATCACGGTGACGCCGAACTTCGATCGGTGGGCGAAACGTGGTGTGGCGTTCCACAACTTCTGGTCGAGTTGGCGCACGAGTCGGTCTGTGGAGAGTATTCTGTTTGGTCAGGTGCCGTACGACAGTGTGAGTGATTCTGGGACGACTGGTGGTCGTAAGGATGTGAAGCTCGCTGGAATGCCTCAGTTGTTCACTTCGAAGGGGTACTCGACGAAGTTCACGACGGGATGTATTTTGAATTATGATGGTTGGGACTCTTTCTTCGGTGTGCACGGATTTGACGAAGTGCTTGGCAATGACGATTTTCGCAAGTTGGCGGAGCGAGACTTGGGTATTTCTCCGAATGATTGGCTTCTTGTGAGTCAAGGAGGCAAGGCTCGTGCAATGAGTCTCTGGGGTGTTCATGATGATATTGCGATGGAAGTGCTTGGCAGTATACTTGCGAACGAGACTGTAGCTCAACGAGAGCGTGTGGCGAAGGGTGAACCTAAGCGACCACTCTTCATCAACCACTACACCATATCCAGTCACACACCATTCCAGGATCGACCTGAATGGTACGACAAGGCGACTAAACCAGACTTCTCTGCTCTGTACGAAGGCGAAGAGTACGCTGCCGATATCAAAAACTATCTCGAGATGCGATACTTCACGGATATGGCGATCGGCAAGTTCTTGGACGATATGGAGGAGAAGGGTGTGCTGAACGATACGATCGTTTTGATCATGGGTGATCATGGTCAGGGACCTGAGCACGGTCTGGATGTTCCTGAGTCGCGCGAGGTGTCAGCGACACGAGTCGCAGCGACTTTGATCGCCGAGGGACGACTCGGTAAATACGCTGGCATGATGGTGACTGATGTTGCTGAGCAGTACGACTTCCTGAATACGTTGGCGGATATTGTCGGTGTTCCTGAGGGCGGGTTCGAGCAGGACGGTGTCGGTCGATCTTTGAAACGTGCACCAATCACCAAGAAACAACGAGAGCGCGTGGTATACAGTAACAATCCGTCTCGCAAGTTGTCTGTTGTGCGTGGCAACGAGCGTCTCGAATTTGACGCGTCGTCGACTGCGATGGCTCTTCACAATGCTGAGACGGATCACGATTTGAAGCACGATCTGTTTCCTGCATTGAGCGACAGCGAGAAGCGTAAGTGGCGGAAGCTGAGCGACCGAGGTCGTTGGTTGGACGGGTACTACAAGAAGCGTTGGGACGAGAAGTGTCTTCTTGCTGGTAATTGCTGATCAAAATTCACTTCAACTTGAAACCGTCAGGCATTACGACTAGTCAAATGTGTACTCGTAAGAATGACTATAGAATTATGTAGTCGTATAATGACCTCAGTCCTGCTGGTCAAAACACGCACGGAACGTTGAGAAACACGCACGACGGTCAGTTCTCCCATCCTCAGCCGCTGCTCCTTCCCCCTCCGTTCTCGCCATGGGCCGCACGAGCTCCGAGCACTCGGCTCTGCTGCCGACTGCGCTTTCGCCAGTCGATGGAGCTGCTGGGTCTTATGACGGGCGTTGGAATGACAAGGAAGCAGCTTTGGCGTCGTGAGTGATTGTCCGGTGGGTGCGTGGCTGGCATTGGGCTGAGTTTCTTGATGCAGAGATGCCAAGACGTTCGTGAACGCGGTCGTGGCGTTCCTAGGAACTGGCGTACTGGGTTTCTCGAGCGCATTCATGAAAACTGGAATTGCGGTGAGAAATTTCGATTTTTCATGGGTAACATCAGGTGCTGACGGGTGAAATGCAGCTTGGACTCGTGCTGCTGCTCGCAGTTGGTGCATTGAGCGGCTATTGCATGCTACTGCTTGTCGACTGCAAGTATTTATTGCATCGACGTGGGATTAATGTCGCCACCTACGGGGACATTGGGCACCATGCACTCGGGCCGTCGGGGCAGCGTCTGGTCGAAGTCGCGCTTGTCCTCGCGCAAGCAGGCTTTGGCGTTGGATGTACGTCAGATGTGCATATTCGGCCAGTGCGTTTCCACGCTGACTTGCAACTGCTTGTGGTGCAGTCCTAATCTTCATTGCTGCCAATGTGCACTCGTACTTCGGCTTGTCCCGCGAGGCTGTGATCGCGTTCTGTACGCCATTCCTAGTTGGCTTCGCGATGATCAAGCACGTGAACCAGCTTGCGTACGTCGCGATGGCAGCGTCCGCAATGAATCTGTGCGGGCTAACGGTCGTGTACATTACCGATATGACACTTATTTCGACTGCTGCTCATGGTGATGCGAGCATTGATTCGCAGCAATCACTGCTCGACCTCAATTGGGTTGGATCTTTTGCATACGCACCGTTCTTCTTCGGTGTGGCGACCTATTGCTTCTCCGGAATCGGAATGGTGCTGCCGTTGGAGAATTCAATGCGCCACAAGAGCCACTTCGGCACAATCCTAACATCAGTCGTGGTGCTTGTTGGGTTCATCTATGCGAGCTTCGGTATTTGCGGATATCTGGCTTTCGGAGCAACGACGCAAGACGTTCTGCTCTTGAATCTCCGAGGCCTCACACCGCTCGCATCAGCAGTCGACATTTTGTTTTGCGCGTCCGTCTTTTTCGGGTATCCTATCATGCTCTTTCCAGTTTTTGACGCCGTTCAGAGCAAGATTGCAGGAGATCCAGCGATCGAACATGGTCGCTGGGGAAATGAGGTAGGCGCAAGCTCGATGCCATGCCATAAGCCTTCTTACACTCACATTGTTGTAGCTTCGGATATCATTATTTCGGGCATCAGTTGTTGGTGTGACGGCAATCATCGCTGCAGCCATTCCAAGTGAGTTACTGCTTGATCAACTTAACACATCCAAGTTAGCGAAGTTCACTGACACAGGATGCCATGGTTTTGCCCAGACTTTGCGCCGTTCATCTCGTTTGTCGGATCGACATGTTGCTCACTTCTCGGGTTTGTTCTTCCGGTTGTGTTTTATCTTCGATTGTCATCGGAAGCGGCCTCGACATTGAGCAAGCAGGTACCCCTCTCTCCTTCTCCGCCTCAACCTCTAACAGCATCTCGGCGTCGATTCCTTCACGGGGTCATGCTATTTGGTATCCTTGCCCTCATCGCCGGGGTGGGGAATGCTGCCAAGGATTTGGTCTAATTTGCTCGTCGTGAGCAAGAAATATCACAATCAAATCATGTAACTCAGGTCTATCTGCGCCAGTTGCGCATGCATCTTCATTCTATCATCTGAATCTCTGTCCTCTACTTGTCGCCACCAGAAGGAGGTGCAGCGAATGCCGGTGGACTTGTGCGTACAACCAAACGGTCGCGAGTTGCCGCGTCTACCTCAAGGTACTTGAGGAACTGCATGCCAAACGAACCCTCACCCTGCGTCTTGGAGCGTAGCAGTGTCGCGTAGCCCACCATGTGAACCAGAGGTACGTGTGCGTGAACAACCGAGCGACCAGCACGTGCAACTTGCACGTCATCACCATCCCCCGATCCGTTGAGGGCAGCACCAACCTCTTGAATATGAGCTCGACGCTGGGAAGTCAAGTCCGACAGCACATCACCAACACAGCGATCGGGTGCACGCACTTCAAGCTTCATCATCGGCTCGAGCACAATTGGCGACGCCTCGCGAAGCGCTTGCTTGAATGCAAGCGCTGCTGCCACGCGGAATGCGTTAGCGTTTGAATCGGTGTCCCATTCGCAGTCGTTCTCGTCAACCGTGATTTTCACGTACGCTACGCGATTTGGCGTGAGGACACCTCGACTCATTGCAGAGCGCAGTCCTTCTTCAATTGCGAGTGAAAAAGCATGGGGCATCTTCTTTGCTCCAAGATTCTTCCACTCAATGATGTTGTTGATGGCGAATTCACCATCGTCCTCATCGGCATTCAGTACTTTGACACCTTCTTGGTCCAAGAGAGGCTCCAAGTTCAGCGTGAGCTTGGCAAACTGACGATCCGTACCGAGCATCATGTCGTGCGTGTAAGGCTCACAGACGTTCATCGAGGCACTTTCAAGGTATGCAACCCGCATAGCTCCAATCATAGGATCGAGTTTGTACTCAGTTCGAAGCCTCTCCTTGATAATGTCGAGGTGGAGCTCGCCCATACCTGACATCAACGTCTGGCCTGTCTCCTCGTCCACAGTCACGACGAAGCTAGGATCCTCGCGCTGAAGATGGAACAACGCGTCGTCCAGATCCTTCTGCTTAGCCGACGACTCGGACTCAATAGAACATGTGAATACTGGCTTTGGTACTTGCACACCCGGTAAAAGGATATACTCGTTCGCGTGGTGATCCTTCGAAGCAATAATTGTATCGCCCGTAAACGTGTTCTTGAGTCCAACTGCTGCACCAATGTTGCCCGCCGAAATCTCAGCGACCTCATCCGAGTCATCGGCTGCCACTAGCATAAGACGAGTAATGCGCTCCTTCTGCTGGCGGCTAGTGTTGAATAGCTGAGACTTGGCGTGCAGCACTCCTGAGTATACACGGAAAAACACGACAAGCCCACGCTGACGGTCGTGCTTGACCTTGAACGCAAGTGCCACCAGTGGCTCATCTGGTGACGCATTGCGCCGCACCACTGTATGCGTAGCATCTTGAGTGCCAGACTTCTTGCTCGTCTTGACAAGATGCGCTTCGAATGGCGACAGATCCAGCGGTGATGGCAGATAGTCGACGACAGCATCCAGAAGTGGCTGCACACCCTTGTTCTTAAGTGCACTACCGCACAGAGTCACCACTGCCTCACGGCTGTGCTTGATCGTGATGCGGCGCAGTGCAGCCTTCAGCGTCTCGTCGTCGACAGGCTCCTCCATGAGGAACAGCTCGCCCAGCTCGTCATCAAAGTTGGACGCGCGCTCAATAAGTTCCTGTCGCGCCTTGGACGCGATCTCATACAGCTCTCCCATCTTGCTGTTGCTGCTGCCAGGCAAGATGGGCAGGTGCTGCACGTCCTTGCCCTCCTTGTCCATCCACCGCACGAGCTTCATGTTCACAACGTCCAGCACGCCATCAAAGTCCGCTTCTTCACCCACTGGCACCTGAATCCTCAGCGTCTGCACATGGAACCTCGCCTCGATGGACTCGCACGACCGCTCGAAGCTCGCACCCTCGCGGTCCAGCTTGTTGACGAACGCGATGCGAGGCACGCGGTAGCGATCGGCCTGCTCCCACACCGTTTCGGTCTGCGCCTCGACGCCAGCCACGCCGTCCAGCACAGCCACCGCTCCGTCAAGCACCCGCACGGCGCGCTCGACCTCGACCGTGAAGTCGACGTGGCCTGGCGTGTCGATGAGGTTCACGTGGTGGTCTCTCCATGGGAAGCTGATGGCCGCCGCGCCGATCGTGATGCCGCGCTCGCGCTCCTGCGGCATGAAGTCCATGGTGGCGTCTCCGTCGTGCACCTCGCCCATGCGCGTGATGGCGCCGGAGTAGAACAGCATGCGCTCGGTCGTCGTCGTCTTCCCGGCGTCAATGTGCGCCAGGATGCCAATGTTGCGGATGCGCTCCAGCTCGACGCCCTGGCTCGCCGCAGCTGAAAATTGGGCACAGGGGGCAACTTGAGACGGCGCACACAGCGCTGGGCGTCGCGCGGGCCCCAGCAGCGTCCATGGCGCGCGCAGCGGCCGCCGGAAGCGCAGCATGCGCGCCGCCATCTTGGAGCCACTCGCTCGCTGCTTTTACTGGATGCAGTGAGGAAAGGTTACGTTCGAGTACCCCATAGTTCCCGCCATATATTGCCGAGAAAGGACGTCGAGGAGGGCAACATGGTGAGCTGGGGGGAGATCCTGGTGACGGTGACGGCCGCTGGGTATCTGCTGGGGCGCAAGGAGCTGCCCAAGCTCGCGCACTTTGGCGGGACGTACGTGGGGCGGTCGGTGGGCGCCATCATCCGCGCAAAGAAGGAGTTCTTCGACGCCACCAAGGACTCGGACCTGGTCAAGCTGCAGCGCGAGTTCCAGCGCGGGATTGAGGAGCTCAACGAGATCCGCTCCGAGCTCACGACCGTCGGCAGCATGCAGCGCCCCATGCAACCCTCTGGCGCCGTTGAGGAGGTCAAGACTGGGCTCGTGGCGGCCGCCAGCGCGGCGTCTCCGTCTTTCCAAGCTGTTGATGCCACTCAAGTGCCCAAGGCGACGCCGCTGCCGGCTGGAGCGCGCTCGAGCGTCTCGCTAGCGTCCGAGTACGAGGGGCTGGAAGGTGGGAGATTTGGTGGTGGTTGCTACTTTTGGTGGAGGTGGCGCTCATAGTGCTGGTTGCTTGTTGCTTTGCAGATGATGGAGGAGAGCGGACGGAAGCTGCGGCCTTGGCTATCGCGGAGCTCAAGCTCGCCAGACAGGGCAAGTACACGACCCGTATTGAGAGTTTGGAGGGAGGAGCCGACTATGTGTCGGCGAGCATCATGGATAGCTTGCTGCTGAAGAAGCAGTCAGAAGCTGGGAAGGCCAAGAAGTCGTGATTGGTGTAATGCTTGTAATTCTTGTTAGATGGAATGCTGTGACTAGACTCGTTTGACCAATGCTTGTGGGTAACGTGCAACGCTATGACACAGGCCGTGGAGATTCTCGCACAACATGTATTCGTCTTGTCATTCTAACGCACATCGATGTATCTCGTTTGTCTAACACACGCCAAGGGGGAAGCTCAGAACAATCCGCTAACTGCTTCGTAGACTCCCAGAACGAGAGCAGCAAAGCCGATGAGGATCATCCCATACAGGAACAGCTTTTGCACCCGAAAGCGGAACGTTGGAGGCTCGTCCTGGAACAACTCGAGGTAGAACAACGCTGGCAGGATGAACGCCAGCAGTGAGCAGCAAGTCGATCCGATAAACGAGATAAAGCCGCCAAAGCCTGCGAGCAAATTAAACAACATGAGTTTAGAGTCTCAAGAAAGGAGCAGACCACTGAAGAAACTTACTTGGGATACCAGCGGCAAGGACACCAGTCAGCAACACAACGCCCGCACGGAGCAGCGCTGACTTTGTTGCACTCAGACCAGATTGATCTGAAGTGTTTTGATTGCTGTTGCCTTGTCCGATCAAGGACTGAAGCACTTCAAATACGGGAAACAGCATCACTGGATAGGTGAAGAAAAGTCCAACGCACAAGCACAGCTTCACAGCCATTGCCATGCTCCCGGACCCTTCGAAGTTCAGCGTAATAACGTCTTCGGTCGCGTCGCCAAATGCCAAGTAACCGCAAATGCCGAATGCTGCATAAAGGGTGGTGATGAGACCAACGGTGGCATACAGAATTGGCGTGAAGTTCTCCTTGTGTAGCATGGAGTTCTCGAGCGGAAGCACCATTCCGACTCCCTCAAAGCAGTAACTCGCGACCCCAAAGAAGAATGGAACGCTCGAAATGACACCAAATACTTCAATGTGGTCGTGGTCGAGCGGCATGTACGACAGGTCAGTGTGGAGTACGATTGCGAGCCCGAGGATGTTCATCACGTCAGCAACCAGCGCGACCAAAGCCAGCTCTTTCATGTGCTTGAGCAGCGAAAATCCAATCAGCGGCGGCACGCAGACTGAAACGACAATCTCCTTGGAGATGCCCAGGAACTTGTTGACGTTGGTCGCAATGAAGATGAGGTCTGAACGGGTGACAAGACACAGGGTGAGCTTGCAAGGTTGCTACGCGGGTTGTCGTATCTCGCAGCTTACATGCGATGGAGAATCCTGTCTGGGAAATAACGATCGCCAAGTTGACGATGAATGCACCCGCCTCGCCCATGGCCACGCGACCAATGTCTCCGTACGTCTTGATCACGTGCCCGTGGCGTTTGAGCTTGTACTTGCACTTGACGATGAGCAGCATGGCGTACACGCTGATGGCGGCCACGCCGATCAGCGTCGCGAGTCCTAGCTGTACACCACATCAACATCAGCAGACAGTTTTTGTTGGTGCCATCACCAAGTTGCAGCAGCTTTCTCACCAAGATGCCGCACTTCTTGAACGCGTACGGGAGCCCAAGCACGCCCGAGCCGAGGAACGCGATGCACGTGTTCCCGAACGTCCGAAAGTCGCTGCCAGCAGACCCCACGCATCACTCCACGCCCCAAAAAATCCACAAAAAGCCAACGCGCCGCGTACGACGTCAGATGGAGGTCATGCAGCTCGACGACGGGCTCGTCCGACGCCGCACGCGCCAGCTTCTCACGCTTCTGCCGACCGCTCGGGTGCCGCGCGGCCACTCCAGCGGAGCTGAGGCTGGAGCTCGAGACCGTGGAGCCGTCCGAGTCGGAGCGCGCGTCCTCCAGGTCCACGACCTCCATCTCCTGCAGCTGCAGTCGCGGCAGCGCCTCGAGGCTCATTGTCGTGTCGGCTAGTGACGCAAGTGGAAGAGCTCCGGAGTCATGACCATACGGTACTATGCACTGTGCGGTTTTACCGGTATTGCATCTGTTCTGGTGTCTCTGGTGTCTCGCAGGTGAGCGAGTCGACTTCATGGCTGCCACAAGCAAACATGTCGCCACCAAGTGGCCTAAGGAGCCGAGGAGCAGCCACTTGCCACGAACTTTACTTGAATTGCATGTACTCATGCAGGACCATGCAGCACAGCAATCTAAACCCCTTGGATCCCAACGTCGTGTCGAACGACAGAAGCACATGAACTGAAAGCGATAGTCTCTGCATGACACGCTTGTTTCGCATTGGCACGAAGTGCCATGGACCCAGCAAGGAGCCGAGCGTCATGAGGACTGGCAGAGCAAGCCGCAGCACTCGACGCGAAGGCTTTCTTCTCTTAGTCGTGAATTTGCAAGATGGAGTCCAAGTGGCCGCATTTCCTGGCTAACGATCCAGGGCCACGCAGCTCCAAGCAGCTGGATTCCCGACGACGAGTGAGAGCGATGCTGCTCAACTCGATACGACCTTTTCGGCTGGCTTTTGCGGCGACGCCAAGCCTGTGAAGCCCGCCTATCCTCTTTTCCGCGGTCAGGTGGTTCGGCAGGACTTGCCTGTTGCAGATCACAGTCGAAGCAAGGACAACCATCCGAGTCATCGACAGTGCCGCGTGGATTCAGTATGTGTCCCCCATCGGAGCGCGGACCGTCGGAGGAAGGCCATTGCGAGCAGGCAACAGGTATTTTGTCACGGCGCAGGTGCGCAGGACGCTTGGACATCAAGAACAATCCCAATATCGTGGTGGTGAGGGAACACCACCACACGTCTACGCTGTGGACTCAGTGTAGGGTCCCATATAGCTGTAGTGGAGAGGGCAGAGGGTAGGAACCTCGGTGAAACGAGTTAAATTGACGTTCGCCCGCACCACAGCGAGTCGTTCGGCGAGCAGGAATGACAGCGCTCATGACAAACAAACCTGCTGGTGCTGATGACCATTACTGTACCAAGTGGGCAGCGGATATGCGGTTGCGCTGATGCCAACGAGCATCCCGTGACTGACGTTAGCGCAGCTGCTCCCAGGCGCGCAGCACAGGCGACTGCGTGGCCGCTGGATTCTCGTGCTTGCAGCAATTCGAGCTTAAGGACAGCACATTCTTGCATTTGGCTAAGGCTCCAGCGGCTTCTTCGACTGCTTGTGTCCTCACGCGTCTCGCTCTGCATACCATGACGTTCTAACACTCCACGCCGCGACGCTGTGCAAGCAGCCATCACCAAATGTCCATCGTCAGCCATGTACCACATTTTCGCTGGAGAACGCAAAACATCTTCCTTTGCCCGTCATGACGTCATGACAGGACCTTCAAGCGGCGTTTGACAGCGTTGACGGCGATGCGAACGGCGCGCGTGATGCCGCGGCGTAAAGCGCGCAAGCTCAAGTTGAAGCGCGAGCCCGACTGCCCATCGTGACTTTCTCTTGCGGCGCGAGTGCACCTCTAGTTGGCGGATTCGTCCGTCGGAAGAACCTGCGGCGTCACTTTCCATTCCGCCGCGAGTCGAGCGCCAGCCACAGCCAGAGCTTCTTCCGTCAGCAAGCCACACAGCAGCCATGGGCCTCGCGACGACCGTCAGCCAGGAAAACGTCGAGACGGTGCGTCGGTACGTGGCGCTGCGGCTCGAGAAGCGCACCAAGGAGACGCTGGAGCTCGTGAGCGACGACATTTCCTTCTACAGCCAGCGCGACGGCACGTACAACGGCAAGGACGAGTTCCTCGTGTACCTGGAGAAGACCAAGATCGAGGGCACGTGGCAGCCACCGGCCATCGAGGACGGCGACGACGAGCACGTGATTGTGCGCGGGGTCGTCAAGATCTTCTACATCCCCATCTCGGTCAAGTCGACCTTCTCCTTCACTGAGGACGGCAAGATCTGCCGCATCCACACTGGCAAGGCCTGAGCTCTCCATCAAAGCAGCCAAGGCTCCAACGTAGCGTAAATGTCACCACCGCCTTGTTGAAATGCAACCTTCCTTCCTCCCTACCACCCCATCCTTTAGCGTTCCCATGGCCATCATTGCATACAAATCCCCATATCAATGCAGTGGGTATACAAAACGCAAGATAAAACAGACAATCTTCCCCATTTTGAACGCGGCCAAACGGTCGAAATGGCGGGCGCCGCCGTGGAGGCGCGCGAGCGCCTGGAACGGCAGTACGAGGACATGCACGCGGCCATGGACCACGCGCTGGCGGCGCTGCGCATCGAGTCGCTGCCGGCGCTGGCGCCACGCGGCGCGGGGCCGACGAGCGCCGTCGACAGCTGGCGCGTGCTCACGGACTTGTTCGACGCGCGGAGGCTCAAGCTGCAGCAGCGCGAGGACAAGCGGCGGCGCAAGGAGCTCAAGAAGCAGCAGAAGGATGCAGATGTCAAGGCAGCCAAGGCCAGGGCCAAGGCCGCGCGGGAGCAGGAGGACAAGGCCCGCAAGAAGCAGCTCAAGAACGAGCGCAAGACGCAGGGCAAGCCGGCGACGCCTAGAGGCAGCTCCCCGCGCAACGGGACGGCCGACAACTCGTTCCTAGCGCCAGACCCGGCGACGAGTGTGCTGAGCAAGCTGAGAGAGCAGGCGGGGCTGGCGAGCCTCTTGCCAGGCACCAACAAGTACGCGGCGCTCTTGAAGTGGGTCGAGACGGACCAGGCCAAGAACTTGCCACTGCCTCGAGAGCTTGTGGCGCTCGTCGAGCGCATCCGTTCACGCGAGAGCAAGCGAGCAGAGGCGAAGAAGCTCGCCTCGCAAAAGAAGGCGAAAAAGCCCATCAAGGAGGAAACACTGGACGATCGACTTCGTGCAGAGCGGAAGAAGAAACTGCTGGAGGTCGCGCGGCCGCGAAAGGCGTCCTCAGCATCGCGCAAGCGACGCATCGTCGACGACGAAGAGGAGGATGGAAAGGAAGAAAGCAGCGACGAAGCGGAATACGCCGACGGATATTCGGATTCTGGTGACGATGACGAAGCCGAGTTTGAAGCGAGCTTGTCGCCGCCGAAGGAAACTAAGAAGCCGCCGAAACGAAACGGAACCACTTCATCTACGCCAGCGCAAGTGGCAGCGCTGTCCGCAAAGGAGCAACTGCAGCGTGTGGTGGCCAAGATGAAGGAGGACGAGCTGCTGTCCAAGTCGTCGAACGCTACCTATTTGACATACGAGAACTCTTCTGGATCGGCTGCTCCAAAGTATCAAGGGTCGTCACCTGGAGACGCCATCATTTTGGACGAAAGCGATGGCGAGGAGGACGAAGAGAGTGAAGCGGAATACGAAACCACCAAGCAAGCGAATGCAGCCGGAGAAGTTGCCGAGGAAGCGGACACTGGCGACGCTGAAGGTGACGAATCTTCTTCTACGGACGAAGACCAGGACCTCTTCGACCTCAATGAAGAGGACGTCTACGTCGTGGAGTCGATTCTAAAGGTGAAAGAAGGTCGCACGATTACCACCAACAACGGAAAGCGGAGAAAGGAAGCGGATTTGTACCTCGTCAAGTGGGACGGATACGACGAGCTTACGTGGGAGCCGGAATCCAACATTCCTCACCGATTAATCGATTTTTTCCGCGACCGTGAACGAGCCAAGCGGGCGTGTCTGTACCAGATTGACCAATTCGTGGAGCGCAAGGTCGTCGACAATGTCACCACCGGCACCAAGGAGGTTATTTATTTGATTCAGTGGATCAACCAGTCGCAAGCAGTGTGGGAAGTGCGCTCGACACTCCCTGAAAAGACAGCCATCTGGCTCGATAAGGTGGCAGGTGCTGGTGGCGAGGCGCAAAAGAGGCGCATCAAAATCTACAGCAGCGGCGGGAAATAAGGGTGCAAGTGTGGCAATGCGACATTAGGGAGGGTAGTGTAGCTGTTGCTGTTGTAAGCGAGCCGACACTCGGTGTTTCTTTTGGTCTCATCAACTCGCGTGTGCTTGCATTTATGCATCCTCTTAGGTGAAGAGTCGTCACTGCGGGAACGGGAACGGAGCGCGCTCAGACGATGCGGTCGAGCTCGGTCGCGTAGGAGAGCGTCTCACCCACAAGGCGCAGCGACGGAATGTCGGATGCGCCTAGCGACTTTTCCGGTGCCTTGAACCACACGTGGCCCTCGCGTACGATCCATTCGGTCTTGTGCTCCTGGATGTACGCGCTGAGCTCTGCGGGCGAGTCGAGCAGCAGCATCTTTTGCGCGTCCGCGAGCTCCAGGCACTGGTACGCGATCTCGGCGCAGTCGGCAATGTTCTCACGCACGGTCTGCACGAGCTGGCGCAGGAAGAATGGGAAGAAGGCGTTCGGGACGTTTGTGCGCGCCTCGAGCACCTGTCATGCGTGAAAGCTTCAGTCATGTGACGCTGGATTACAAAAAGTTGCTGTGATTGTCCTCGCACCTTGTTGTACGTGCCCTCCATGAGGTACTGCTCCAGCTTGATGGGGAATGCAATATTGATGTCCTGGCGGCTCTGCTCCGGCAGCAGCTCAAGCTGGATATGGTAACAGCACGCGTGTGAACGCCTCCAACACCTCCAACATCTCCAAGCACAAGCAAACCTCGTTGTGGAACTCGGCCATGCGGTTCTCGACCAGAAGCTGCAGCAGCCGCGTGCCGAGGATCTGGAAGTGCAGCGCAGACGGCGCGCCGACCGCCGTGTAGTACGGCTTGAGCTGCGTGACGCTGCGCTCGAAGGCCGCCATGTCCTCGCTCGCGATGCTCAGCACCGTTGCGCTCTCGAGCACGTGGCCTGCGCTCCACCTCCGCCCCATCAGCAGCTGCACAAGCCCCAACTCCTTAATAAAAACGCCACGTACAGGCCAAGGCGCGCTCGCGGTCGGCCGAGGGCGAGTCGACGCCGAGCGGCGGCAGCGACGGCAGCGTCGTGAGCGCGATCTGCGCGGGTTTGGAACTCGTCACGGCGCTGTTTGAGAGCGGGAAGCGGCCGGAAGGACCCCACCTTGAGCTTGCTCAGCTGCTTCTTGGCCTCCGACAGCTGCTGGTTGTCGATGGCCGCGCGCAGCGCCTGCGCCTCGCGCTCCAGCGCCTCCAGGTTGGCCGCCATATCGCTCGGTTTCTCTCTTTTTGCTTGGAAACTTTTGGATACGGGGGAGATTTCGTGTGGACCACTTCATGGTGGCATGGTGATCGAGGAGGCTTCAACGCTGGACTCGCTTGCTTCTTTGTTGCGTGGTTGATGATAATTTACAGTGGAAGGTTGGTCTAGAGCCAGCAAACTCGATGAGATCAATGCTCGCAGCATGTGGGCGTGGGAGTATATTGGCAGTCCAAATGCAAATGAGGCACATTTTTTTGATCGAACGCGTTAGGGAGGATCGATGCTGGTTTCTTGCTGAAGAAGTTTGGAATGGACCACCGCGTGATCTCTTTGTGTTCTGGCAAACAGCTTATGGAAAGCTAGTCGTGTCATCCATCCCAAACAAGTTTGTCCCTCTTGCTAGTGCTCCAAGTTCATCTATCGGAATGGTTCACCACGGAATCCAAGATCGTTAGATTGATGCCCGCATTGCTCATTCATAGTCAAGTGGTGGGCATCTTAGCATGTCTGACCATTGTCGAGTAACAGCAGGTTGTCTCGCACTCGTTGCGCATACTTACTACCAAATGTGCGCCACGGCACATCTTGATAAGTGACCCACCATCACGCCCGAACTGGTTGTTCATTCACCATCACATCAACAGCTACAGTAAGACTCGCCAAACCACAACTCAACCGAATCACACAGAATCTTCCTTTCGCCGTTCCTAGGGAGCAACCATCGTAGAGCTACTCGAGATCACTTCAACTCTACACGACCCGTGTTCGATCAAAAACGTGTTTCTCTTTTGCATTTGCTTTGACAATTCAATACTAACCCTTGCACAAGCACGAGCACGATCGAGGAGGCAGCTCACTGCTCCAACAGCAGCCAGCAACTCCACATAAACACACCCGGCAGCGTCACCACACGCTTACACGTAGCGGTTGAAGAGCATCTCGGCGAGCTCCTGCTTGCCAGACGTGTGCGCCGGCTCGCCAGTCTTCTGCGCGTACTCGACGAGCTCGTCGAACGAGGCCTCGCCCTTCTCCACGCGCTCGCCCAGTGCGCTCTTCCACGACGCGTAGCGCGTGGCCACGAGCTCGCCGAGCACGTTGCTCTCAATGAGCTTGGCCGCCTGGCGCAGACCCTTGGCGAAGGTGTCCATCGAGCCAATGTGCGCGATGAACAGGTCCACGAGGTCCGTCGACTCGCGGCGCACCTTGCAGTCAAAGTTGAGGCCGCCCTTGCCCAGACCGCCGATCTCCACGATCTTCTTCATCACGAGCGTCGCCTTCTTCTCGTCCATCAGGAACTGGTCCGTGTCCCAGCCGAGCAGCGGGTCGCCCGTGTTGCAGTCCACCGAGCCCAGCATGCCAAAGTTGGCGGCGTGGTAGATGTCATGCTCGTAGTCATGGCCCGCGAGCGTCGTGTGATTCGGCTCAATGTTGAGCTTGAAGTGCTGCTCGAGGCCGTAGAAGCTCAGGAACGACATGACCGTGGCCGCGTCGTAGTCGTACTGGTGCTTCATCGGCTCGCGCGGCTTGGGCTCCACTAGGAACTGGAAGTCGGCGCCGATCTGCTTCTTGTAGGCGACGGCCATCTTGAAGAAGGCCGCCATATGGTCCAGCTCCTTGCGCGCGTCCGTGTTGAGGATGCTCTGGAAGCCCTCGCGGCCGCCCCAGAAGACAAAGTTCTCGCCGCCCAGCTTGAGCGTGATGTCCATGGCCTTCTTGACGTGCGCCGCGGCGTGCGCGAACACGGCGAGGTCCGGGTTCGTGCTGCCGCCGTTCATGAAGCGCTTGTGGCTGAACAGGTTGGACGTTCCCCAGAGGCACTTGACGCCCGTCGCGCGCTGCTTCTCGAGCAGGTAGTCCGAGATGTCGTCGAGCAGCTTGTACGTCTCGGGGATGTCGTCGCCCTCCTCCACGATGTCGACGTCGTGCCACGAGTAGTACTGCACGCCGAGCTTGGTGAAGAGCTCGAACGCCGCGTCCGCCTTGCACTTGGCGGCCTCGAGCTTGCGCTCATAGGTCGTCGGCAGACTCGCGTCCGAGAGCGGGTCGTGCCACGAGCGGTTGGTGAAGGTGCCGGGTCCGAACGGGTCGGCGCCCGTGCCGCCGAACGTGTGCCAGTAGCACACAGCAAAGCGGCACCACTCGGCCATGGTCTTGCCCAGGATCACCTCGCTCGCGTTGTACTCTTGGAAGGCCAGCGGGTTGGCGCCGCCCTTGCCCTCGAACTTGATGGCCGGCACATCCGGGAAGTACGTCTTGACCTCGTGCTGCACCATCGCGACTGGCTGGCTGTTGCTTGTTGCGTCGACTACTTGAAGCGGAGACTTGAGCTGGAGCCGGCAAAAACAGGAATGAGGAGCTCGACTCGGTGCGCTCCAAGGATAATAGATGGGTACACCAATGACACCGGTCATCACATCGACGTAGTTGCAGTTGGATGATGGGAATCCAACTGTTTGGGGGAGGGTTTGACTTGGAGTTTGTATGGGTTTCCTCTTTTGTACGAGCGGCCGTGCTTCAGAAGCGGCTTCAACCACGTCCAAATGCTTGTTGGTTGATCAACTCGGCTGATTGTGACGGCAGGAGTATGATGAACGACTCGTGGCATCTTTTGGCGGTGTAGACGACGTGATTCGTCGAGAGGAAGGGACCTCCGAGTCATGCAATGAACGTGTTGAGAAACCATTGCATTGTGGATCTAGGCTCGTGACGAGCATTTGATTGCATTTGAATGTGCCCGCGACATCTTTTGGCAGTGGCGAGCTGCGCTGTCATGGCAACGACAGCTACTTGGCGAGCTGGTGCATGAGCAGCTCGACGGGCAGCAAGCTCGAGTCGTCTGTCAGCACAACGTCGAAGCGCTCCAAGTACGTCTCCAGCTTCTCCTTCACGTCGGTGTTCAAGAAGCCGATGCGCACAATCTCGTCCTCGCTGAACTCGAGACCGTTGGCCATGTTGGCGTCACCAAGCGAGTCGCCAAGCAGCAAGATGTTGTGGCGCTTCTCGAGCTGGCACTGCTGCCAGAACGCGGTCCCCGTCAGCGCGCTCGCGTTCTTGTTGAGGCTGTGCACTAGCTGCTCCAGTCAGCCATACGCAGACATTGGAGCCGTGGAGGTTAGTTTGACTCGCATGCTAGGCTGGGCATTGCTGCACACGCACCGTGCCGTCGAACCCGACGAGCGTGCCATCCGCGTTGAACCGCATCATGTTGGACACGACGTGGACGTTTGGCGGAGGTGATCCGCGCGCCGTCTTGGCGTACTCGCGGTCGAGCACGGCGTGGATGACGTCGTAGAGCCCCGCCGAGAAGATGAGCGTCGGCACGTTCTGGCTTGCGAGCACGTCGAAGATGTCCATGAATCCCTCTCGGAAGCAAATGTCACTGGCGTCAACTGCGTCTCGCACGGCCTGGCGCGTCAGCTTGTGCTCGACCATGATGTCGTGCTGTCGAGTCCACCTAAGCAGCCGCTTATCAAACCATTAGCATCTCAACACCACAAGCAGCTTGCTTGTTGCACGCACCACTCAATCATGAACGGAAGCTTCTCGTCAGGTGTGAGTGTCGTGGACTGCTCGATAGGGTAGTACTGCTTGAACATATCGTGGGCGCTCTGGACGGCCTTCTCCGGCAGCGCGTCGCTGGTCATGAGGATCCCGTGGGTGCTGTGTGCTCGCTCATCTGCAGTCCATCGTCAGCTTCACCACCTCATCTTCTTGCCATTGCTACAGCCCAAATCCCACCCGTGGGCTTGAAGAAGGGCGTGAGCGTGTAGTCAAAGTCGGCGATGACCATGAGCTTGTCCATCCCGTCGGTCGAGAACTTCTTCCACTTGCGCGCAAACTCCTCTGCGCTCGCCAATTCCACTCGTCCGTCAGGATCTCTCCATCTTCTCCTCCCAGCGCTGCAAGCTCCGCACCAGGGTCCCGAACGAACATCATGGGCCGCCGCGTGGGCCACCGACCGCTCTGCTCTCCCTCCGCATGCTCCGCGCGCGCTCTGAGGCTCCAGGAGGCGCCCGCGGCCCCCACGGCGGCCGCCGCCAGCGCCTGTCTCCTCGTCACCTTCATCATCTTGGCTCGGGTTACGCCACTTTGATCAGGTTACCATCGGGTTACTCGCTTCCGAAAGGCTGAAGATGCACAAGGTGCTGGGCTTGATGCGCGCCAAGTCGGCGCTGCTGCTGCCGATGGGGGCCGCTGCGGCTCTTGGAGCCGCAGGATTTGGCTCGGGGACCTCCTGGCGGTCAGTTCAAGCCCCTGCACGGCTTGAAGGGCGCGCTGTGGGCGTCAAGGCGCGCTCGTACACGGATGGCAAGGCGCCTCGGCCCCCTCGACTCATCATCTCGGATCCTGGTGCGATTCCAGGGCGAACAGGCTCGGCATGGAGGATCTAGAGGTACTAACGGTTGTGTTCTGGTGGTGTTAGAGGGGTTTGCGCTCAAGTGGAGGAAGTTCGTGGCGGATGGACCACGCAAGCTGCTGGTGATCAGCGACTTTGACCAGACGCTGACGCCGTTCTACAAGGCCGAGCGGGACGAGAGTGGTGCCAGGGTGCAGGAGAGCAGCAGTCATGGACTACTCATGACGAGTCCGGGGCTCGAGCCGCTCGTTGGGGCGAGGGAGAGAGCGCTGTTCGCCAAGTACTTCCCGATCGAGATGTCGCCCAAGCTTTCGAGGGACGAGAAGCTGCCGTTCATGGTCGAGTGGTGGACGCAGGCGCACGATATGCTGATTGAGGTCAAGCTCAACCGCGAGCAGATCCGAGACGCCGTGGCCCAGGCCAACCTCGGCTTCCGCCCGGGCTTTCATGCGCTCTTCAAGCAACTGGAAGAGCACAAGATTCCGACGCTCGTCTTTTCTGCGGGGCTGTACGATGTCATTCACGAGGTACTGAGCAAGGAATACATGGCAACCCAAGGCCGCATAGTCCCTGAGAACGTGCACGTTGTCTCCAATATGATGCGCTTTGGCGCTGACGGAGCTATCGATGGATTCCACGGCAACCTCATCCACTCTTTCAACAAGAACGCAACGGTGCTGCTGGACTCCCCGTTCTGGCAACAGTGCAAGATGGAGCAGCGTTCCAACGTTTTGCTGCTTGGAGATTCACGTGGTGACGTGAATATGTCCAAGGGTTTGAATTGCAAGGAGGACGAGATTATCCGTATCGGCTTTCTCAATATCCATGTGGATGACGCGATCGACGAATACCTCGAGCTCTACGACGTAGTGCTCACGCATGATGGGAGTCTTGAGCCGGTTGCGCTGCTGCTCGAGCAGCTCCTGGCGCAAACGAGTGCTCAAAAGGAAAGCTAGACCTCCTGATTGAGCCAAAAAGATGGTCACTATGAATAGGGATTGTCAGATCTCAGTCTTTATTTTTGCAGGGGCTATTGCTGTCTTGATGTGCATGTTGCAACTTCACGGGTACGCAAGTTAGAATCAAGCAAACATTGAGCGCTGAGCACGCAACAGCAGCCTGCTGCTCTGCACCTTTGTCAAAGCACATCAATTTTGGTTGTGGTTCTCTCTGCTTGTTGTCGCTTCGGTCATGCTATAGGCAAGCAATCAACAAAATCTGGTTACCACGCTCACTCAGTAGCAGTCACGGTCGCCCATATCGGCAAGGAGCGTATTGTAATGACTGCAAGCACAGCTGCTGTGGTCATGAGTTCCCCCGCGCACCCACCAACGATAAATGTGAACGCACCGAGCTTAAGTGTGGCCTCCGGCACGAATTCCAGTGCAGGTTCGTCGCCCAGGAAGCCAAGTCTTCAAGAAAAGAGCAATCAGGCATCTCGCCCAGCGGCGATTCCGACACCAAAACCTCCGCCCTCAAAGCAACATCAGGAGCTGCCTCAACAAGAATCTCAACAGCAAGAGTTTTCGGGATCTACTGGTCCAGCTGAACGATCTCCGCTGCAATCACAACGAATAACGGACGAACGATCGCAACCACAGGCCCAAGCACACCGACCACCTGCAATTACCCCGGCAAGTCCGGTAGCATATCCGCACCAAAAATCGCACAATGTTCCTGCAAGCCCCAAGCTTATGACACCATCGAATAAGTCCACTAATAGCGAGACGAAAGGAGCGCCTTCTGTGTCATCAACGACAGCACAGAATGGGTCATCACCGGCAAAAACGAGTTCAGGATCTGTACCTCCATCGGCTTCTGCACAAGGACGCCGTAGTTCAGGTGCTTCTGACGCAGCCAGTGACGGTAGCGGTGAAATTATTGGCGAGTACGTGCTCGGAGATACCATCGGCAAGGGCACTTTCGGTAAAGTAAAGCTCGGTCTTCACCTTATCACTGGTGAAAAGGTCGCAGTAAAAATCCTCGAAAAGAAGCGCATTGTGCAGATTGCGGATGTTGAGCGTGTTGCACGCGAGATCAAAATTCTAAAACGCAATCGCCATATGAACGTAATTCAGCTGTTTGAGGTGATTGACTCCCCAGAGCGCATTTTTCTCGTCATGGAACATATCGATGGAGGCGAAATGTTTGAGTACATCGTGGCTCACCATCGACTGCGCGAGTCCGAGGCCTCATTACTCTTCCGACAAATTGCGGAGGGATTAGCATATTTACACACGAATGAAGTGACGCACCGAGATCTGAAGCCTGAGAACTTATTGCTGCAGTCAATTGCTTGTCCGCAGCCTGGGGGAGCGAGCTTTATCGTCAAAATTGTCGATTTTGGCCTCAGTAACACTCATGACGGGGGCCGATTGTTACGGACAGCTTGTGGTTCTCCCTGTTACGCAGCACCTGAGATGATTGAGGGCAAGATGTATCGCGGGCCTATGGCCGATGTCTGGAGCCTAGGTGTCGTGCTCTTCGCGATGGTATGTGGGTTTCTGCCATTTGAGGACAGCAACACTAATTTATTGTACAAGAAAATCTTGAGCGCTGACTACCGTATGCCCCCGTTCTTATCACCTGCGGTGCAAGACCTCATTCGACGTATTTTCGAGACCAATCCAGAAAAACGGATACCACTTGACTCGATTTGTCAGCACGCATGGGTGACAGGCAGGGGTCTTGGGAATGGAAGCAGTGCTCCTAACACTCCTCGCTCCATCTCGGTTCCAACACTTCCAATTTCATCTTCCGTTTCGTCAGCGGATGGGAACGATGGAGCGGTGCCTGGGTCAAACGGTGGTGAGCTAAGTAGCGTGTTGAAGGAAATGGTGTTCACGCAGCTCGATGCACTCGGTGTCAATACCGTAGACGTGGAGGATGCACTGAAGCAAAATGCTCACAACAGCCTGACTGCGTCCTACTACCTATTGTACAACAAGTTCCAACGAGCCTTGAAGGAGCGTCGCGGGTCATCATCGTCCGTGTTGGGCTCAATTACGCAAAACCAAGGTGTAAGCTCGAGTCGAGGTCCACCAGCGAGACCTCAGACAATGCGACATAGTGCTGACAGCCACGGTCGACAAAGCAACAGCAATACACCGAGAGGATCCAAGCCAGTACATCCCGCCCCCGCAGATCTAACTGTTTCATCAGTTCGCACATCAGGTGCACAAACATCACCAGTCGAAGCAACTGGGACCGGGGCTTCAACAACCAACAAGCGGCCATCGGATGCTACGGTGACAACTCCACGAAGGATTTTACCACCTCAAACACAGCCACTTCAGCAGCCGCAGCCACTTCAGCAGCCGCAGCCACTTCAGCAGCCTCAAGCACAGCAGCAGCAGCTACAAACTTCTGCCCAACAAACCCTTCCTCAACAAGAGCTTCGTAATGGTGCACCACCTCATCGGCCCGGATCGGTTCGCGGTGGACGCCACATTGTATCGACCACGGGAGGAAACACTGCAAGTCAAATGTATAGCGTCGGCCCAAATCCGCCTCCATCTCATGCTCCGAGTGACCGGGGATCAGTCGGATTTCCTGTTCCAAGAGCTCCAGCGGGCTCCAAGACAAGTATTAGTAATTCCGCTGCAGGATCAGGCATCAAGACAGCAGGACCCAATGACTCTTTTTCCAGTCGAAGTCATGCCAGTAATGCTATGGTTACTCTCAAGCCACTCCCAAACGGACCTCGACCAGAGTTTCCGCCATCAGTTGGAGCTCAAGGACGTATTGCAGACAGAAGACACACTGTTGATGTTGGGGATCCTTTGCCCCAGTCCTCAACACAAGTTGCCCGCACAATACCGGTGACAATGACGCCTGTAAAGCCAACTGCTGTCGAGTCCAGCTCAACCGAACGCCCATCGTCTCAGTCCACAATCGTTACGACAAGTGGTAGCTCCGTTATTCGGCGACGACCGCATCCTCCAACACCAACAGGGGTAGCTCAATCTGTAGCAGCATCACAAAGCTCTCAGTTACATCGGCCAGCAGCTCCGAGTGGTTCAACGTCTCGGCCACCATCATCAACCAGCTCAAAGGCAGATGACACAGCACCAATAGCGGCGTCTACAGCTTCAGGAGTAGCAACCACCAAAGAAGACGATACGAGAGTACCACAGCGGATACCAGTGATCCAGCGGCGACCGTCGACCCGTAGTGGTGATCGGCCGTCCTAGCAGTTATGAGTCTTCAAAGTGGTGGTGTATTTTGATAATGGTTTCTGGCCCTACAACGATATCTCCTCGATCTCCTCATTCCCGCCCTCAATTTTTTGCCTTGAACCTCCACCAGACCCATTTGCGGATCCAAGCATTTCTCGTTGTCGCTTGGCAAGAATCGCCGCTGAAAGGCTCTGATTTCTCCCGGACATTTTTTTTGACCCAATTCCAGCAGAACCCTCAGGAGACAGAATCCGTGAAGAAGTCGCGGTTCTCGTTGTAGTAGAAGGATTTGCACCTTCGCGACCACTCGAACGCCGTCCTTTACTTCCGCTGGAGCTGCTTGCGTCCTCTCTCAAGAAAGCTGTGTCAGCTACTAATTGTCGACAAAGACCTTCAATAGCGCCAAGTGCTGACTCGAGCTCGTTCAAGCGTAGAGTCTTCCGCTCGTTGCTTTCTGCAAGAGCTGCAAGTCGGTCTCCAACGTCAGTTTCGAGCGCTGCACGAAGAGAATCGATTTGAGCTTGTTGGTCGTTAACTTGGCGGGTGATGAGCATTTTGTGTTCCAGCCGTAACAACTCGCGTTCGACGTGTCCGCGAACATGCCGATCGAGCTTCCTAGAAGCTACGATCTGAGACGCTCCACTAACACTCAATCCGGTGGACTCAGTTCCAAGGACAACCGATACCAGCGGATCAACTTTGGTATGGTTAAACTTGCGACCCGTTCTCATTTCATACAAAGCTCGCCGGATATCAGCAACGAGCAAGCGCAGAGCCGTTTGAAAACCTTTTGAGAATGGGTACTGTCGTAGCTTCTCCATTTCTCGTTTAGCGGCTTCTGTAGTTGCCACGAGTGCTCTATCGTCGCTTCCGTTCATGACAACATCGCTCTTTCCATCAAGGTCTTCGCCGAATTGCTGGTCTTCATCTTCCTCCTCTTGCTCAGCCAGGGTTTGTGCGTACGCATCGCTCACAATTGCCCAGAAAACGTTGATGATGATGAGCAGCAGCAACAGGTAATAGCCGATGTAGAAAAGAGGGCCAAGAGCATGATGTGAAGCTTGTAGCTGCTCGTAATCCAAGGATGTCGTCCCTCCAGCACCTGCAGCAGAGTGGAACATGGTCGGGATCGCAGCACCCAACGACCGAAATGCGAATAGATCGAGTCCAAAAAGCATAACCCCAATCTGAGCGAATGCACACACGCAGGCAATGAATACAGCAATAAACCAAAGTAGGTCTGGTGCTGCGCGAGATAGAGACCGCAGCAATAGATGCGAGCGACGGAACATGGTGCTGTACTGGAGGAGTTTGAGCCACGATACCGCCGCACAAATACCACCAACAACTCGCTCAACATACTGCACATCTGTGAGCGGTAACAGGTTGGGGATATTTCCAACCGACGATGAGAGGAGCGCCGAGCGAACTTGGGTGATGATCGCTGCGTCCGAAGAAAATATACCGTAGACGAGATCGCACTCATAGAGGCGGAGCGCAATCCATAGAGTAAACGCGAGCTGTTGGAGAAGTGACAATGCATGCCACTTGGATGCTCGCATCAACAAGCGAATTCCTTGGTGTCTGAATATTCCCACAGCCATGTTTTTCCATTGCCAGGTGATGTAGGCAACTACTAAAGTTTCAAGTGTGATCCGCGCAACAACATCGCTAGCGCTAGGATATGAGTAGCGAAACACACGAGCCGCCACATCCTTCAGGGTAACAAGAGCTCCTCCTGTTGGTGGGAACTCGATCACGAGATGAACTACGTTGAAGAGACGAAGGTATGTGTTGAAAAGCGTGGCGTCGATGACAAGAGCTCGAGTAGCAAGGTCCAAAAATCGATTTGGCTGGAGCTGAGACGCCTGATCTCTGGCAATGCCGGAGTCAGTATGCAGCAATACAACGTATGCTCCCGACGCCGCTGACCCAAACGGAAGTCCTGTGGTCGCACCTTCTGTCCAAGCAAATGGGTAGTTGAGAGCTGGGACCGGAGCTCCAGCACCATCGGGATTCGGATCCACACAATTACTTGTGAACCCCACAGGTTGCTCATACACGCAAGTACAATGCTCATTGCAGTCGGAGGCGCACTGATCAGCGTATCGAAAGGCGTCAATTGATCCAAAGACTTCGCCGCAAGAAGTCGCGCACTTGGACAGACACATTTGAAGGTTTGAGTACGTGTACGAAGCTGACAAGGACTCAAAAAAGCTGATCGCGAATTTATATGCAGCGCTAGCAGACACATTGGCGCTGTTGAGCACTTGTCCATACTGAGCAGTTTGCTCATATTTGCGTGAAAATTTCCCGTAGCACAGTGGCATGGCAGTTGCGTATTCAGGCATAGATGAGTCGAGTGCCGGGCACGAATCTGGAGTGACCCGCAGCGTACGAAGCTTTACTCCGCCGACCAGAATATTGTTGCTGCCAGAACCGTCCGAGGAAACCTCACCGTACACTGCGTCAATGAATGGGCCCGATACGAACGCAAGCGCCTGTGCTTCATCGTGGATAGCGCTGAGTGACACTGGCGGCATGATGACAGTCGAGACCCCGCTAGGGTTTGAGCTCGATACAGAGACAGCTTGCTCCATTGACGACGTAAACAACTGGTCCGAGATGGCAGCAGATACTCGGTTCGCGAAAAAGAATGTCTGTGGGTCTTCATCGAACACCGCTGTCGCCAACACAAAGATGACAAGAAATACTACATAGCCGAATGCCTCCGCCAGACTCCCGTACGGTGGTGGCGAGGATGGAACTGTTGAAGGACTTGTAGACAACTTGGATGAGCTCCCCATCCGCGTATTGTTTTGGGTTTGATACGGGTCGGCTGGGGCAACAGAGTTAGTTGGAAGGGATGTCGCCGGGGAAACCTCATTATCCTTGGCGTTTGGGGTCTCCAACACTTCGTTACCAATGTCGGCTTCCTCATTGCCTGCTCCTCCGTCACGATGGCGAAGCATCTTGGCGACAAGACGAAGTCGAGACCGTGACTGGTCACAAGTAAGGCACGGCTCTTCATTTGCAGGCGCCGGTTTCACTTATTGCTGTTCGTTCGGGTGGTCTCGCTGCATTGCGACAGTCAGGGCTCAAGACTGTATCAGCGCATCACCAAGGCGAGCGAGGGAGAAAAAAAGCTGCTCTACTTTACCATTTAGCAACGCCTTTGCATCGTCCAACATTTTCCTCTTTCTCTCAATGTGAAGACTCTTGTGATACTCCTTGGGCCGGAGTACTCGCAGGTGCAGCAGACTCTGGAGACGAGAACACCGGCGCGCTGGTCGGACCTGGAGACGAAAAACTACCATCGTCCACGCGGCGCTTCTTGGCCGGATTGGCACCGCCTCCTGACGATTTGGAGCGAGCCTCTTGTACCAGAATCTCCTTCAGCTGCAGGAACTTGTCGTGCTTCTGGTCCGTCAGCAGCCGCAGCTTCTCCTGGAGCTCCTACCAACCACAGAGCGCGAAGTCAATAAAATCCAGGTCAACGCCATCAAAAGCGCACGCGTTTTCACCTCCAGCTGCGTCTTGGCGGCCACGATCGCCGCCTGCTTCTCCGCCTCTTCGTCCTTCTCGGCCTCTTCGGTCTCCTTGGGCTCTTCCTCCCTGTCCGTGGGCTCTACCTCCTTGCTCTTGGCGTCGGTGCCTTCTCCCTCTTCATGCTGCTCGCCCTCGTCCTCAGAGTCCTCGCCCTCCTTGGCCAGCCTCCGGTGGCGCAGACTAAACATCTTCTTCCAGTTCTTCTCCATGCAGCGCCTCCGGATCGCACTAACAAAGCAAATGGAAGAAAAACTCGTCAGGGAGCCTTGCAGCGGCCGTCTCTCGACTTCTACGGAGGCTACAGACCTGCGGATCGCGCGGTCCTTGAGCCCGTCGCCCGCACGAGGCACCGGAAGGCGAAACGCGTGCGGCAGCGTCGCCTCCAGGTCCGTGGCGCCCGCGAACGGCGCGCGCAGGTTGCGCGCGTACGGCCGTCCGCTCATGCTGCTTGCTGCTGTCAGTGTCCGGCGGATAAATGCAGGCAGAGAGCCGCGAAAGTCCAATAGATAGTAGTATCCGTAAAACGATGGCATAGTTTCGAGCAAGTACAAGTTGTTTATATGAAAACTACACCTGTATAGTTATATATAGCTCTACATATTGTAAGTATGAATTATAGTCGAGTCAACCGGCCGCTCCTTCTTCGGTATAGTGGAGCCAAGTGAAGCAGTTTTGTCGACCCGACGGCACGACCAGAAGCGAAAAACCAGCCTCGCCGCCCCGCTCCCTCGCCCCCGCCGCTCGCCATGAAGATCGTCGCCATCGGTGCGTCTGCCTGCGCGTGCTGCGCTGTCTCCCGGTGTCCGCTGGTGTCCACTGACGTCCTCCGGCGCGCTGGCGCGGGTTTGAGCAGAGCTGCTGCGCCAGAATGGGCAGCAGGACCCCGTGATCCTCTCGGCGGCCTTCGAGGTCTCTTCCTTCGGCTACTTCCAGCGCTCGGGGTGCGTGGAGGACGCTCGTACGGGTGGCTGCCTCAGGTGGACGTGCTGACGCTCGTGGTGGTCGCAGCGTCCGCGAGATGATCAACTTCTTCAGCCGCACCTTTATCAAGCGCACGCAGGCCGGCGTGCGGCAGTCGGTGCAGCATGAAGGTGCGTGAACGAGGCTGCTGGGCGAGGAGATGGCGGTGCTGGTGCTCGTGGCTGACTGGAGATGCGGACAGAGTACTACTGCCACGTGTTCGTGCGCCGCGACGGGCTGTCGGGCATTGTGGTGGCGGACCAGGAGTACCCGCCGCGCGTCGCCTTCGCGCTGCTTAACAAACTCATGGAGGAGTACGACAAGGAGAAGGGGTGAGTGGATCCTGCTGTGTGAACGTTGGTGGAGGTAGAGCCATGGGTGACTGACGTGGTGGCGCAGCGCGAGCTGGAAGACGTACACGGGCACGCCGCAGGACTTTGCGCCGCTGTCGTCGGCCATCACAGAGTACCAGGACCCGTCCAAGGCCGACAAGATCTCGGCTATCCAGAAGGAGCTTGACGAGACGACGGCTGTGCTGGTGCGTTGCTCGTCTTTGCATTTGTTGCTAGTCGCAATCGATTAATTTTGGTGCGTGCTTCACAGTCCAAAACAATCGACAACGTGCTGGAGCGTGGTGAGAAGCTGGACGACCTGGTGTCCAAGTCCCAAGATCTGAGCAGCCAGTCGAAGGTGTTCTACAAGCAAGCCAAGAAGACCAACTCCTGCTGCGTCGTCATGTAAGACACAACGCTGGCTTGCCTCTGGGTTGGTTGGCACTTCTCTTCCTGCCCGCCGCATGTATCTAGGAGGTCAAGGAGAGGCGGTGAGCGGCCTCGAGTCTTCAACCTCGCTCAGAAGTACACGCTCTTGTTTTCCATTTCTCCATTTGTTGTGCGCAGTTGGCTCCATACGTGTCACTCAGCTTGTCTAAGGGATTACAAAATTGGCCCAGATAACTCGCTGTCGAGACTACATCAGCTCCGCTTAGACCTGCGCGGGCGAAGTGACCGTGTGGCGCGAGCTTTTGATGTTGCCGCGTCACTAGACTCGCCGTCGTCCTCGTCTTCGTCCTGCGACTTGCTTTTCGACTCATCGTCCGCGCCATCTTCGCCTGCGCTGGATTTTTTCTCTTTCTCCGCGCTGTCATCTTCTTCCTCACCACCTGCCATAATCGAGGTTGAGACACTCGATTCGAAGCCACCAAATTGCTAGCACTAATCAAGCGACTCACCTGAGTCGCTTGCTCGCTTCGAGGCAGCTCCCGTACGCGTATTTGCGCGTGGTGCCGGGACCGCAGCCCCGTCTGCAGACTTCCCGGATTTGTTTGACGCGGAGCTGTTCTTACGGACCGAAGTTGTGCCTTCACCGCAATTCGGGCATGTATGTTCAGCGTTGCTGCCCTCTGGGGGAGACGCTTGCGAAGCTGATGACGATGCCCCGTTGCTTTCGCGAAGCTTTTCCAATTGTACAACAAGTTGGTTGATCGACTCCACCTGATCACTAGCGTGCTGCTGCGCGTCCAGCTTTTCCGCTGTAAGCAAGACAATGCGAGTGAGGATCCATCCCAGCAAGGAAAACTATCGGTAAGCACATACCTTCCGCTTTTTGCAACTGGAACCGAAGCCGCTCGATTTCGCCCTTCATCTGAAGTGACTGGTATCGCTCTTGCTCCCACTCGTTCATGTTCTTGGGTAAATAGGAAGGTAACCACTGCAGAGCGTTGGGGCCAGCCGCCGCAACTCGCTCTGGTAGCGTGCTGAGCGGACTCACGAGCAAGCCATTCTCGTACGGGGTGATCGGCAATGTTGTTGCCGGGAAGTTGATGACCTTCTGCTGCTGCTTGGTTTTCTTTTTACTACCTCCACTCGAGCTGGGGGTGTTCATAATTAGCTTCCGCTTTTTCTTCAACTGGCTGATCACATCATCTTGAGCATTGCTTTCGCGTCTTTTTGGTTTTCCTGACATGCTATCATCATCTTCGTTTTGCGCGTTTTCGCCGTCATCTTCGCTAGTTTCGTCTTCGTCCTCCATGGACTCATCCTCCGAATCCTCGTCATCGTCAAAATCGTCATCGCTATCAATACGCACTCGGCTCCGCGACGAAGACTGAGTACCCAACATGCTGAACTTGCCGTTCGGTCGAACAAGTGCGCCGACCTTTTCGAATAGTCGGAGCTTCAGCTGCTCCTCGACTTCTAAATATGTAATGTCGGACGGCAGCATCTCGACATCATCTTCATGAATGTACCCCCGAGCTCCAAACTCCAGGTCGACTGTAATAATGCGAGTGTCGGGGTTTAATGCTGCCACCTTGCCGTGGCCAAATGGAGCGCACTTGACACGATCTCCGATGTACACTTCATCGATTTCGGGCAGCTCGATCTCGTGCTTTTCAAGCAACGACTCGAGGCGGTCCTTCTCACGTGTCAACCGCTTTATCGTGTTGCCGCGCGACTCTAGCTCCGTCATAATATCCTGAAGCGCGCTAGTTCGTCTTCGACTCGACTCCAAGCTCTTGGCCTTCCGAATTACCTCGCGACTCAGCGCTCGCATCGCCTGGTCCTGCTGCTTTTGCATGCGTTTCATCTCTGCAACTTGCCAAACGTAAGTGGAGCGCAGGCGCATAAAGTCGCGCTCAAGATCATCCCGCTCTCGCTTGAGCGCCTTGAGCTCCCGTTCAGTGATTTTCACTGCGCGGCGCGCTGCCGGCACCGTCTCGACGACTTCCTCCGGCGCAACAACGCCATTCTCCCGCGCCATGCGGCGGTCGCGAAGCATGTTTCCGTACGGCATTCCAGCAAGGTCGTCCTCGCTGTCTTCAGCCGACGGCGGGTCTGCGGCTCGCGCTGTCGTGAGACGGTTCTCAAACTTGTTCATGGCTTGCTGGATGCGCCTCAGGTCGCTCTGAATCTCCGTCATCGTAAGACTCCTGATCGTAGGGGCGTCCGGGGGCAGCTCCCTCGGCGCTCGTTCGTACATCTGGTCCAGATACACCGTCTGCGCCTCGTGCAGTCGCGCAGGCGACTCAAGCAGCTCCACACCATCGTACGGCACGGGCACAATATGCTCGGTCGAGAGCAGCATGCCTGCCTCGCTCTCGGCCTCGTCCGCCTCTCGCTTCTTCTGCGTCGGCCGTCTGCACCCCCAAATCGCACACCGATCAGCCTGCTTCCCACACCGCCGCACAGCTCGCTAACAGCACCCACCTGCGCTTGATCTTCTGCTTTTCCGCGTCCGCAGCGCCGTCCGCCTCGCCCTGGCGCTTGACCTTGGGCTTGGCGCGCTGCGCCGCCTTAATCATGGTTTCCTGGGCCGTTCGGCCGTCCCAGAGCCCCAAAAAGCCGCGAAAAGACCGCCAGACGCAGCAGAAGCTCGCTGAGCGCCGCCTGAGGACGCCCGAGGCCGCTGGGGGCCGCTGGGAGCGCCGGGGGCTGCGGGGGAAGGAGGGAGAGGCCGCGCGGACCGCTCCTCGCCGATGCTGCGCCGCAAGTTGGGACTCGTTTTGAATTGGTCGGCGAGCGAAAAAAAACTCGATAGAGTAACATGGCACTAAATGTTGTTCTCCCCCTTTCGCTCCCTCGAAAAAGGCTATTTTTTTTAGCAGAACCTCATTGGTATCGCATCTCGACGGCGACACTCGGCGGCAGGCTGGCTTCGCGGCGCCGTGCAGCTCCACCGACGGCTTTTGCGCGTGATTCGACCGGTTGGTGAGCTCCAGCGTGGCCTGCGCGTCACTTTCATACCCGGATCGCTGTCCAACTCGCGGTAGAAGGCGAGAAAAGTCGACTGGAAGCTGAGGGGGGGAGCTGCCTTTCTCGCCCTGTTGGCAGCATGATCTCGAGCTCGACGAGGGAGAAGGCCAAGGCCACCAAGGCGTACCTGGAGCAGAAGTACGCGACCATGAAGCGCGAGCGAGAGGAGAGCCGCGAGCGCCGCAACACGCTGGAGCAGCGCATGGAGGCCATGCGACTCACGGAGCTCAAGAAGGAGCAGTACCGGCAGGAGCTGCGCGCGCAGGAGCTGCAGAGCATGCGCCACCAGCGCAAGCGCCTCGCGGTCAGCGACTTCCAGCCGCTCGTTGTCATTGGCCGCGGCGCCTTCGGAGAGGTGCGCCTCGTGCGCAAGAAGGACACGGGCGAGGTCTTCGCGCTCAAATCGATGCTCAAGAGCGCCATGGTCATGAAGAACCAGGTGGGCCACGTCAAGGCCGAGCGAGACATCCTCGCCAGTGCCGACAACGACAATGAGTGGCTCGTCACGCTGCACTACTCGTTTCAGGATGAACACCGCCTGTACATGGTTATGGAATACCTTCCCGGAGGCGACTTGATGGGGCTACTCGTCAAGGAGGACACGCTCACAGAGGCCACTACTCGATTCTACGCTGCAGAGATGGTGCTCGCGATACAGTCAGTGCACGACCTCGGCTACATTCATCGAGATATGAAGCCTGACAACGTGCTGCTGGACGCGCACGGACACCTTAAGCTCACCGACCTGGGACTCTGCAAAAAGATGGACTCACGTGTCGACTTGCTGCCGGTCACTCAACATTCAATTGATCCCAACCAGCCTATGGATGCGCAGTTCGACTCGGCAGAGATGGATGCCTCTCGTAGCCGGCCATTTATGCGGAACCGGCAGGTGGCATTCAGTACGGTCGGAACCCCTGACTATATTGCTCCCGAGGTGCTGGCGCAGAAGGGATACGGCAAAGAGTGCGACTGGTGGTCGCTTGGTGTGATTCTGTACGAGTGTGTGGTTGGTTATCCTCCATTCTACGCCGACGAGCCCATGCAGACATGCCGAAAGATCATCAATTGGCGACAGTCGTTTGGGTTCCCGCCGGAGGCTCGTGCGCGCCTCAGCCCCCAGTGCATCGATTTCATTCGGCGACTGGTATGCAACGCTGAAAACCGCCTCGGCACTGCCTCTGTCGATGAAATCAAGCGTCACCCGTGGTTTCATGGTGTGGACTGGGCAAACATCCGTCGGATACCAGCACCTTACATTCCAGAAGGCGGAGGTCAGCAATTCGAGTACATTCTGCAGCAGCTTCAGGCGAACGATCCGCAGCGATGCGGTCCGCAGTACCAGCAGCTGGTGAGCCAGATCACGTCCAACTTTGACGATTTCCCCGAGACGCCTGAGCTTGGGCATGTTGCTCCACCTGGTGCCCCGACCGCTACTCAACCTCATGGAGTGACGGACGGACAGTCTGCTGCAGGAAATGGCGCAGATGGTGAGCTGCCACAGGCGTTTGGGCCGGATGGCAAACCTCTGACGTTCAACAAATTCATTGGGTACACCTACAAGCGCAAGCCCAAAGTTCGACTGCACCTGAACGAGGTGGAATTTGGTGCTGGCGATACCCATTCAACTGGCCCACCCCTTTCCGCAGGAAATAATGGCGTTGGTGGGATGTTTGACGGTCTTCAGCATGGCGGGTATGTGGAGCCTTCACACAACAGCTTTGAGAACGGATCATTGGCCTCGGGTCAAAGCAGCTCCTACGATAGCCCCTACGCACACCAGCAAGGACCATACTCGAACGGAAACTCGCTGTCTGCGTCAGCAAGCAGCACGGCGACGACCGCAAGCACGACCAGCAATAGTGTGAGTTTCACTAGTGATGGCCACTACGTAGATCCTAGTCGCCGCATGTACAGTTGAGTTAGTCCAGCCCATGCGGCATGCATGCTTGTGTACCTAGTAAAGCTTCAACGTTGAGCGCTCTGAAAACGTCAAGCAAACTTTTAGTCTCAAATTGCTTCCAGTTGATAATTCTCAGCGTTCAGGGCTCATTTTTTTTTTTTTTTTTTTTTTTTTTTTTTTTTTTTTTTTTTTTTTTGCTAACAGGGTTCTGATATCCTTCGCTTACGACGTTGCGCAAAAGCTTCATACGCCAGGAATGAAGATGTTTGCTTGGTTTATTTCCTCTGGTTCAGTCCGATTGTTCAGATCGTGACCCACATGAAGGTTACAATCCGGGTAACTACAGCTTCGATCATCCAGATACTTTACGCCCAATACCTCTCGATGTCGAGCTCGAGGAAACCTGCCTCAAATGAACTATCGTCCGAGCCAGATGACCCGTCACCAGCCCGGGATGTTTGTTAAACCTCGAGAATCACGTTGTGGACGTGATGTTAACGAATGAAATACCGGCATGTTCATGTGTTTGCTCATGAAATCTTGTTCAGTGTTACAACTGAAGAACGACCCATCATTTACATCATTGTGCCGAGTAATTCTGGAGTGCAAGTGCAATAAAGAACACATGCATCCTCACCACAGGATGCTAAGAACTTGCCATAGCTGATTATCTCATAGGACTAACGACAGCATCATGGTGCTTTTCAAAATAATTCACCAGTGTAGCAAATCCACCACATATCGTCTCGTGGAGCTGAATACATCCAGCGAATTGCCGTTCACGCACACAATTCTCACAACTGCGCCTGTCGAGCGTAGATCTGACGCAGTCACGGATGCCCACGAGATTCACACCTACTCGCAGACCTCGCGTCAAACAGGATCAAAGCTCTTCCGCCAGTGCCCGTCCAGCTTGCTAGGTGCGACACAACCACATGACCACTACCGTCGAAACAGACAATTACACAAACAAGACAGCTCTGCCAACTGAGATACTGTTTGTAGGCCCACTCGTCGGCATCACCGCGCGAGACATCGTACCTGACATGCTTGACACCAACACATCGACGCTTGTAGTGGAGCTCGCGCCACTTGATATACACGCATACACACCGATGCACAGGCGGTCGAAGAGCTTGTGGTCTACTCGCATCTCACCCGACCTCGATGCTGCCGACGTCTTCCAGTAAGCACAGCTCACTCGACACAGTTGACTGCAGAGCCACTCGCCGACAAGCCATCGCCACTGGTTACAGACTCCAGGGATCATGGCACACCATCCACTGCAACATCGTCTCCTAGGCCTGTACGTTGCTGTTGTTGAGGGCCTTTACAGAATGCTCCGCAATCGCTTTCTGTATCGCGCGTACCAGTCGTGGTCCAGATCACCAAGAATCCAGCTAAGGTGTTTCGATACCTCGGCTTTCAATCCGATCAACAAGTCGATTGTTGATGAAGTGAAACTATCGTATATGAATCGGTACTACTGCTGCTCCTCTTGAGGATAGGGCGGCAAAGTATTAGGAGGGCCAAAACTGGAACTGGCAGACAGTTGGGACCGCTCGCGCGACTTCTTCCACAGGCCGATCAAGAATTGGAACCAAGTGACGGCAGGAATGACCATCAAGGCGGAATAGACTCGGTAGGCTGTGCTGTAGTCCTTCTTGGAGAAAAGCGCGCTCCAAAAGCCTCCCCATGAGGACTCGTTCATGTAGGTCTCGTGCGCGAGGAGTCCAACCAAGACAAAGGTCGCCGAGGTCATGAAATATAATGTGATTAGAGTAATCTTATACGACGAGTAGCCAAGACGAGCAGAGATCTGCGCGAGCGTGACGCACGAACAAAAGTATGCCATCAGGCAATTGGGCACGAGGTGTGTGAAGCATCCGAAAAACGGAGCTTCCCACTCCCCAACGCGAAAGTTGTGATCGTTGTCGAATGTCTCTGATCGTGAATATCCCTCGGGCGGCGCTGCACTGGATTGGGCTACGTGGGCTTGCGAGTTGTTGCTATCAGCGGGTTTCTCCATCGTGTTCTGCTCGTCACTTGTCACGATCCGATTGAAATGAGAAGTGAGCTTTCCTGTTGAATGAAACACATTGGATGTCACGATGTGGTAAGCTGGAGAAATCATCTGGCGAACAAGATACACATATCAGTGCAAGACTACAATTTTTGCGAGCGGGGTTCTGATATGCCCGTGCATACACATATGATTTGCCTAGTCGTACACAGTGCGGGCGAATGATTTCATAGTCAGGAACTGCCACTCTCCAATTCACTCCCGGCAAGTGACAGCTAATAGATCATGATAGAGAAGCCCGTCGACAGCAACAACTCGCAAGCCCACGCTATCCACTTCAACGCAGCAGTGCCGTCTAACGGTTATGTGCGGTCAGAGACCTTCGACAACGATCACAACATCCGCGTCGGCGAGTGGGAAACCCCACTCTTCAGCTGCTTCACGAGCCTTGTGCCCAATTGTCTGATGACATTCTTTTGTCCGTGCATCTCACTCGCGCAGATCTCCGCTCGCCTCGGCGTATCGTCATACAGCTTCATTCTCGTCGCATTCTTCCTCGTGGTCGCGGCGATGTTTGTACTGAGTGGACTCATCGCGCACGAGATATACTCGAACGAGTCCTCGTTTGGTGGTTACTTGGGCGCGCTTTTCTCCAAGAAGGACTACAGCACAGCCTACCACGTCTATTGCGGCTTGATGGTCATTCCTGTCTACACATGGATCCAATTCTTGATCCACCTGCGGGAGAAGACGCGCGAGCGGTTCCAACTGTCTGCCGGTTCCTGTGAGGACTTCTGCGTAGTTTTCTGGTGCTCGTGCTGCACCATGGCTCAAATAGCGACCCACATCAAGAGCTACAAGCCTGGCAGTTGCAGCTTTGATCCTCCAGATACTTTGCCACCGTATCCTCTTGATGCGGAGGGGGTGGGGACACCAGTGTAACGTTAATCCCCATCTATGCGGACAAAGGTTCTCCCTCATCAATAGGAACATGCAAATGCACTCGCACTGGTGGTTTGAAGAAAGTTACTGACGGTAGTTTTATTTTACCACATTGTACGTGATATGCACTACCTGGGTTGGTGCGTTGTGGAGAAGGCTAAGCACATACAATGTATGTGCTCATACATACATGGGCCTCAAGCACCATTCATCCATTCGTTCGATACCACCAGCCTTTCCGACTTCACAAGGGCACTCCGGCTCATCTCCGAGATCATCGTGTACTGTAAACTACAGTGCACTTCAACCATTGTGCGGTCTTGTAGGGTGGTCTCAAAAAAAAAACTGATACTGGAAGCCTTCCTCGCCTCACCCCGGCTGAAGGCATGACCAAGAACGATCATGTCTGCTGCTGCTGCTGCTGCTGCTGCTGCTGCTGCTGCTGCTGCTGCTGACACACTGCCAACTTTTGACAAATTGGTTGGGCCTGAAATTCCGGTCAAATCCACTGATTGGTCCTGGGCTCTGACATGATTGCACTCGACAGATGATTTGTCTCATCGTTCCATATCATGAGCGGAAGCTTCACTCGACAGGAATGGCTATTCAATGCTCATTTCTCTTTTCAACCAAGTCGTGACAAGTGATATACGCATTGCGATGAAGGAACCCGTCGACAGCAACAACTCGCACACGCACATGGGAAAGTGGGAAACTCCATTCTTCGGATGCTTCAAGGACGTCGTGCCCAACTGCCTGATGGCATTTTTCTGTCCGTGCGTCTCGCTCGCGCAGATCTCTGCTCGTCTCGGGGTCTATTCCTACAAATGCATTCTCATCACGTCTTCCTCAATGGCCGCGGTAATGTTCGTCGCGGGTGGATTCATCGCGCACGAGATCTTCATGAACGAGTCCTCATGGGATGGCTATTGGACCGCACTGAACTCTGCCAAGCATTACAGCACTGCCTACCACATCTACAATGTTCTGATGGTTCTTCCCATGAGCCTATGGGTCTGGTTGCTGACACGGCTTCGAGAAGAGACGCGCCTCCGGTTCAAGGCATCTGGTGGTTTTCTCGACATGTTGTATCTAGTTGTTGTACTGGTACTCTCACTTGCCCAGATGCTGTGTTTAGTTTTCTGGTGCTCGGGTTGCATAACTGCCCAAATGGCGACCCGTGTCAAGAGCTACAAACCCGGCCAATGGAGCTTTGGTCCTCCAGACACGTTGCCACCCTACCCTTATCCTCTCGATGACGAGCATGATAGGACGCAAGAGTAAGGCTTAGCACTATGCGCAATACAGTTTGATCTCATCAAGAGGACCACAGAAAATCAATTCAACCATTCCTAGTGATCGAAACGAAGCCAGCGGCGGGAAATCCCGCTTAGCTTGAGCAAGATCAACTCTGGATGAGTTCTATGGGTGCGTCGTCTCACACGCTCTATAGCCCACAGTATGGCTGATCGATATCCATCGCGAATCCTCCAGGATCTGCACCCACTTCGCCTTTCAACCGAATCCAGTCTCAGTTGCGTCGCGAATCCAGTCGTCACGATGGAGAAGCCTATCGCCGTCAAGGTCTCGTCGCCGCTGCCTCAGGCGGTCCCCTACAACGGCGAAACTGCTCCTGGAGTCAATCCGCTGCAAGTCCAGGTCGTCCAGCCGGTTCGAGCTGTGCCAGTTGGCTATGTGCGGTCGCAGACCTTCGACGAGGACCAGCACGTCCGCGTTGGCGAGTGGGAGACACGCCTGTGCGGCTGCTTCACGCACCTTGTGCCCAACTGCCTCATGGTGACCTTTTGTCCGTGCGTCTCGCTCGCTCAGATCGCAACTCGTGTTGGCTTTGCGTCGTACGGCGTCACGCTTTTCATCTTCTTGATCGTGGTCGGCGTTCAGTACGCCATGAATGGGCTCATTTCGTACGAGGTGTACACGCACGACAACTCGACCGACTACGAAGATGATAGCTACGATGGCTACTGGTGGTACTCGTCGAGCGAGGACTACGGCACTGCCTTCCGCGTCTATAACGCGGTAGCGTGCGGGACCGAGGGAATCGTGATTATGTTCGTGTGGCTTCTTCGCACCAAGATCCGCGCGCTCTTCGACATCCCTGGACACTGCTGCACGGACTGCTGGGTGTCAATTTGCTGCTCGTGCTGTACCATAGCTCAGATGGCGACGCATGTGAAGAGCTATAAGGCCGGCAGCTGCAGCTTCGGACCTCCTGACACGTTGCCAGCGTACTCTGGAGATCAGCCGCCGATGGCAATGCCTAGCAGCTACGTGTGAGAGGAGTTACTCGCTGCGAGCTTCGTCGATCATATGCGAAAGTTAGCGACGGTCTATGTTGGTGGGAGCCTTGCTCGCAAACCTCCCGTCATTGTGCACAAGCGCTCTCTGATCATTATCCGTACAATGCTGTAACAAATAGTTGGGGACTTTTCGTTGCCTGCAATTTGATCAAGTTAGTCGGTCAACCTCAATTGATCACAGACTGCTCAACAGCAAGAATGAGTCACGTGTGATGGTGGTGGTGGTTGTCCTTCCGACATGCTCTCGGTTGTCCTGGTCCGAGAATCACACGTGTCAGTGTATCAGAAGTCTGTGCCCATCTCTGATGGTCATTGTAGGTGCGTTCCGCCATCTCGAGCAGCTTTATTCTTCATTTCCCGTTTCGACCGAACCACGTCAAGCCACAACCAAATCCCATCGCAATGGATGAGAAGACTGCACTCATCAATGGCTCAGGGACACCTCCTGAGGCTGTTTCAAGATATGGCGACGAGCGATCGGAGTCTTTTGACGCTATCCGTATCGGGAAGTGGGAAACTCCACTTTTCGGTTGCTTCGCACACCTCGTGCCGAACTGTCTGATGGCGTTTTGGTGCCCGTGTGTATCGCTCGCGCAGATCTCCGCTCGTCTCGGTGTTTCTTCCTACGGTGTTGCGCTTCTCTTTTTCGTGCTCGTGGTCGGGATACAGTATAGCATGAATGCCCTGATGTGGCATGAGACGCTCACATACGAGAATTCCACCGCCAACACGGAGGACCCCACGAGCAGCACAGCCTACCGCGTATACAACTTCGGGGCGACTGCCGCCCAGGTCCTCGTGTTCTCTTCCATCCAGGGCCTGCGAACCAAGATCCGCGAGCGCTTCGAGATCCCAGGACATTGGTGTGGTGACGTTTGGATCTCGCTCTGCTGTTCGTGCTGTGCTATTGCCCAGATGGCGACCCACGTCAAGAGCTACACGCCTGGGGGCTGCAGCTTTGGGCAGCCAGATACGTTGCCAGCATATCCTCGAGAAGCTGAGCGTGACGCTGCTTCGAGCAACGTTGTCTAGTGTAGGAAGTGAAGTAGCAACGCATGTGGATAAATGATGAGGGATAGAGATCACAAGAATTCGTTTTCGACATCCACATTCGAACAGCGGAAAATCCTGTGGAGTATCCACTTGCAGAGTCCAACGCCATACAAAGTGCAAGCCATGCCTATTGCTGGTCATCATGGGTGCGCCTCGTCACTTTTCTCTGCGCCTCATGCATTCCCATCTCGCCGACGTAGGTCCTCCTCGCAGCGACGTCTTCCTGCTCCGCTCCCACTTTCCATTCCAACAACATCGAGCGAAGTCAAGTCACAGCTTCATCGTTTGCACCGCAATGGAGGCGAAGACGGTCGTCATCAAAGCCTCAGCGCCTCTACCGGAAGCAGTTCCTTACTATGGCAACGCAGCTCCTGGAGGCTACCCGCTGCAAGTGCAAGTTATCCAGCCTGCTGTTCCCATTGCTGAGCCTTCTGTTGGCTATGAACGGTCTCAGACTTTCAGCGACGACCAACACATCCGGATTGGCGAGTGGGAGACGCGCCTATGTGGCTGCTTCACGCACCTTGTGCCCAACTGCCTCATGGCGACATTCTTTCCGTGCGTCTCGCTCGCTCAGATCGCTACTCGTATCGGCGTGTCGTCATATGGCATCACGCTCCTCATCTTCTTGATCGTGGTTGGCGTCCAGTACGTCATGAATGGGCTCATTTCGTACGAGGTGTACTCGCATGAGAACTCGACCGACTACGTGGACAGCACCTACGATAGGTATTGGTGGCACTACTCGACCGACGAGGACTATGGTGTTGCCTACCACATCTACACCGCCGTGGCGGCGGCTGCCCAGGTCATCATGTTCGTGTTCGTGTGGCATCTTCGAAGCAAGATCCGCGAGCGATTCGATCTGCCGGGAAACTGCTGCGGAGACTTTTGGATCTCCCTCTGCTGCTCTTGCTGCTCCATCGCCCAGATGGCGACGCACGTCAAGAGCTACACGCCAGGCAGCTGCAGCTTCGGACCCCCAGACACTTTGCCAGCGTATCCTCACGATACGACACCCACGGCGGTTCCCAGCAACTTCGTGTAGGCGATAAATGCACTAGTATAACAGATCGATGAGCTTCGAACGTTGATAGCCTTCACTTTTGATCCCCCATCATCGCCACTAGGAGGGGAGATGGAGCTCCCAGTCGTGGCTGTAGCCAAATGGTGAAGTGAAGGATTCCAGTTGCAGATGGGTTCAGGTGGGATTTGGCTTCACCATGGAAGGACATGGTGCCTCGTCTTGACGGACTCGGCAGTTCGCAACTTTCCTGGTGTCGTGCAAGTTATCTTCTAACAAGGCATGCCCATGACGAGTAAAGATGGAGGCAATGAGGCTCCGACACCTTCGGGCGTCTACATCAGCAACCAAGCTTCAACCTTTGCTCGAAGGCCCAGGCGTCAAGGAGTCGAGTGGATCCACATCAGGGAATGGGAGGCGGGGCTCTGCGGCTGCTGCTCGAGTTGTGTGCCGAACTGCTGCATGACGACGTTCTGTCCATGTGTTTCCCTCGCTCAAATCTCAGCTCGACTGGACGTCATGCCGTACAAGCTGACGCTCCTACTCTACCTCATTATCCAGCTCACAGTTTGGGGGCTCTGCGGGATGGCAATTTACGAGCTCTACCGGGCCTACTATGACGCATACGTTGAAGAATCTGACGGACACCACTACAACGACGACGTTGTCGATGGGGATTTCTTCGATGCCTTCAGGTCGTCGGAGGTCAGCTCCAAATTCATGCTGGACGCGATCCTCGCGAGCACAACATATCTCTTGATCTTCATATTCGTATGGTACCTCCGAGCAAGGACCCGAGCTCGCTTCGAGATCCCCGGCAGCAGTTATGCTGACTGCTTTGCGTCTTTGTGCTGCACATGTTGTGCCATCGCACAAGTCGCGACACACATCAAGAGTTACAAACCCGGAATCTGCAACTATGGACCCCGCGATACATTACCGGCGTTCGCCCACGGCCACATTGCAAGAAGCGTAAGCGATGCAGCGTAGCTCAACCTCCTGTTTCTGTTCAAAGCTGTTACTGTACAGTAATCTGGATTCTCATACATCAACGACGTACCACATGAAGGTTAACAGTAGAGCAAGCTTTGCACTTAGAAAGAGCAGTAGGAGTGCCTTTCAGGGTGCGATTGTTGAGAATATCCGGTCGAGTCTCGACCCATTAAGGATGCCGCTCCAAGTACCTCCACTTCTAGCCTGCCGATTTTCATTTCCAAATTATCTGGACTTCATCCAAGCCCTCCTTCCAAACTCTAACGATGCCGTCGAGCAAGCATCTCGATAATGAAGCTCCAACGCCTTCAGGCGTCTATATCAGCGAGTCGCAACAAGCTCTACCAGCCTCACAACTCTCTTCAGACCACGAGGCCACCGAGCGTATCCGCTTTGGAGGATGGGAAACAGGGTTCTGCGGATGCTGCACGCATGTCGTGCCCAACTGCTGCATGGTGACATTTTGTCCGTGTATCTCGCTTGCTCAGATCGCGAATCGGCTTGGCGTGATGTCGTTCGGAGTCACGCTTGGCATCTACTTGGTGATCGAGCTCGCACTTGGATGTTTCCAGAGCTTAGTCTTCTACGAGGTCAGGCATGCTTACTACCATAGGAGCTGGGGTTATGACGGCTACCACTACGGCGGCTACTACAGCGGGGACTACTACTACGGGGATGGCTACCACTCCGCGTACTATTCCAGACTTTACCTCACTCCGTCCGCTAAGATCTACACGTGCGCTTCGAGTGTAATCAACCTTCTTATCTTCATCTTCGTGTGGCATCTTCGTGCGAAGACCCGAGAACGCTTCAACATTCCCGGAAGTTGCTGCTGTGACTGCTGCGCAGCTTATTGGTGCTCATGCTGCTCAATGGCTCAGGTCGCGACTCACATCAAGAGCTACAAGCCAGGAAGCTGCGATTTCGGGCCGCGTGACACGCTGCCAGCTTATATCGAGAGCAATGCTACCGGAGGAAGCATTGCTTAGAGTATAACCGGAAGTAGCAAAGAGATTGTATTCTCGTGTCATGAAGCGTGCAAGGAAGCGTTAACTTTGAGGTATTGCCATAATTCTGTGGGTGTTTGGTGTTTTGGTGAAAAGAAAGATGGAGACAGGAGAGCTAGAGTCGGAGGATTAGGCACGTAAATACTCGATGAGTGGGAAATGTCCCTGTTGAATAGGACTGCGTTTTTGGTTATTTCGTTCGAGCTCTTCCAGGCTCTTTATGAGGGCGTTACTACAGAAAGCTATGAGCACTGTAGCGATGACCCCGTCCAGTTCTATGATCAACGCTCAACCAAGATTTTTTTCTTGGGTGGTCAGGACCAAAGAGCTTCACTACGTATTATGCTGTTATCTCCGTCTGTACTTCGAAGAATAGAAAACACTCCTGGTCGTGAATCATTATCTCATGTGTGCATCGGCCAAACTGCAGCCTTTGTCATCGAAGTTCTACACACCTGTGCACGATTGCCACAAGGCAGATTGCTGGATTCGTTACTACTTTTGAACACAACCTCCTTGAAGACTTTTGGATGCATCACCTCGATGCCAGCATTATAAGAGAGGATTCAAACATTCTATTTTACACCAAGAGCAATAAGCCCGGATCCAATGGCTTCGGCCGTCCAGATACAATCCCCTGGCGCTCTTGTCTTGATAGTTAGCTGTGAACAGTCTCCATCATTGAGAAGGAAAAGCGGATATCCACTACTTTGTATCCATCAACAAGGAGGTTGCTGACGATGTCACCCATGGACTTGTATAAATATGGCTCTGTTGTTACATAGTAGCAGCCTAGCCATAGGAGTTCACGTTGGCGAAAACCATCTGTGAGCGCCATTTACCCAGTGGGCTCATTATTAGCATACTTGACCTGCGCCTTGGTGACGTCGACCATGTGAATGCCCATGGTGTAAAACCCAAACTAATAGTCCAGGCTTCTTGGTGGTATCGATTTCGGCCGCAGCGCCAAAGGCTGCGGCATCGATCGAAGCCTGCTGTGGTCGAACGACTTCATCATACTGTATGTGAACTCAGTCCAGATTATGTTGTTCTTGGCAAACATTCAGATCAAACCAGGCTAAGGATTCCTCAGTCGACTCCTAGCACCTAAATAAATACAGGCTCGACAAGAACCTGTTGAAAGAGTGTAGCTCGAAGAGCTCTTTAGTGATGTTTCAATAGAATGCACCACCGGAGATGCTCTCAGATGCAGCATATGGTAGCTGCATACCTGTTCCAACGGAGCTCCCATTGGAATAATATTCACCTTTCAGAGTCACATCTATCCCTCGGATATGTCATGATCGTTATTTTGTCATCTGAAGAGGACGAAGACTTCTTCACGAAGTGTAGCAGTCACTTCACATCAACAACAACAACCTCCGTGTCGACCCGTCTGTCGACAATTGCTTCAGCGATCTTGTGCTTGCTCTTCATGCCCTTATCATAGTGGTGCCATTCCCAAATTTCCATCGGTCTTCCCAACCAACCATGAAGCTTTCCGTCCGTCGTTTTGCTGCTGTGGCACTCGCGGTTTTTGCCGTTTCTTCTGCCTCCACAACCGCCGCCGTTGCCGACGACTCCACACTTGACGTCGGTGTTGTCATCTACGACAAGACCGCAGTACTCGACTCTGTTGGTCCGACGGCGTATCTCGAGCTGCTACCGTTGGTGGGTCAGTATGTCAATATCATCACCGTGGCAAACCGCACGGGCCGCATCCAACCAACCACTTTGCTGCCGCTCTACTCCAATACGTCTTACGCCGATGCGCCGTCGTCTTTCGACATCTTGATCATCCCTGGCGGCCCAGGTCGTACTGCTGTGATTTCTGACACGGCTTTCATCGACTACATCACCCGCGCTGCCGAAGCATCGACATTCGTCATGTCTGTGTGCACGGGCGCTGACATCCTGGCGACTACCGGGCTTCTCGATGGACGCAATGCTACCACCAACAAAATGGCGTTCAAGAAGATTGCGGCCGCGCATCCGAATGTGAACTGGATCCGCCAGGCGCGCTGGGCCGTCGACGGCAAATACTGGACCAGCTCGGGTGTGTCTGCTGGGTTGGATATGGGCTATGCGTTCGTTGCAGCCCAGTATGGAAACGAGACGGCAGCTCTGATCGCGAAAGTACTTGAGATCGTGCCAATCACGGATCCAACGAATGACCCATTTGTCTCGTCGATCGATGGGTAAGTCACGGTTGTTCACACGGCTCGGTACACTGCAGCGAAGAAGCCCATACGGGAGCAACTGCTCCGCATTGTTGCCATAATATAAACATCTTGTCAATAAGTTGCTTGTTCCATTTGGGAACGCCCGTCTCGTCCTCGGACGGCGTAGGATTTTTTTGTCATCAGTTGACGTCTGTAACTTTTGGCTTGGTTTTCGGTTTTGGAAATCCTGGAGCAGAGTCCTGGATGAATCTCGAGAAGGTTGTTGGTTCTGGACCCTGCACCAGCAACAATGGTTTCTACAAAGCTCACTTCCCCGAGTGCACCGTTGCGTGGCACGACTTGAAACTTCGTCTCTGCAGTCTATAGCGCTTGTCCTTGGATACCGTCAGAGCAGTCCTTCTATCAATGTATTTCATTCACTTTCGGATTTTCCTTTACCCACTCACTTGCCCACGCAACCCCTATCATGAGGGTGCTACACGATCGAGGGGTTATTACTGTTTAGCAAGGGGGTTCGTAGCAAACAGTTGCATTCACGTGACTCCCCCATCTCATATATGCTGGCTGGTAAACAGGTGGATGTTCATGATGCGTCATGCAGGTGATGCCGTTTGGTCTTCATTCTCGATTTTTCCTTGGTCCCCCATGGGCGTCCAGCGTACGCTCTCACCCTCGGCAGTTTACTACTCTGAGCCTCCAACAGCAGCGGCCATTGCAGTCGACACCGCGCCTTTGGATGCTGATGACGGAGTCAGCATTCTCGTCGGGCGGTGGGAATTCGGGCTTCTCTGTGGTTGCTGCACACCGTGCATGCCCACCTGCCCGTATGTAATCTGGCTCCCGTTCATCGTGCTCGCCCAGATCGCGGGAAGACTCAAAGTCATGAAGGTCTCGACTGCTTTCATCAGCTATTTCGTCGTGGCCGCTTGCCTTGGAATACTCACCACCATCCTCGTGGACGTGCACTACGGCTGTCTGAGCGACTGCGACAGCATCACCGGCGTCAACTACTATGCCATGCCAATGCTCGGAATCTTCGTCTACACCTCCTTGTTCGTCTGGTACCTTCGCGCGGCGACCCGAGCTCGGTACAAGATCCCAGGAAACTGCCTCTGCGACTTCTTGGCGTCTGCACTCTGCTCGTGCTGCGCAATGGCGCAGATGGCGTCCCACCTCAAGAGCAACGACGTCAAGTGGGAGAGCTCAAAGCGAGACGACGACCGCGACTCGCTGCCTTCCTACACGCTCGAAGATGCCACCAACTGGCTGTGTCCGTGTGGTCGCTCTGACGACTAATTCACTACGCAAGCAAGATGCTGCAAGTGCTGAGAGTGAACACGAGCCAGCCGTGGTGACGGCTACATTTGCCCATCCCCGCATCGAGTCTCTTTTGCGCAAGTTGAAGAGCTGATACGTCCCACGGTCTGGATGCATCCGTTCCCAGAGGCCTCAACACCAAGACTGCCACATACTGAAGGCTCGGATATCAGCCTATCTCTCCTTGCAGGGTATCGAGCGTCGCATCCAAGCTGAAAACTTTCGCCAAGTGGGTCTGCAGATTCGGTCGGTTGCGATGTCATACCGCACGAAAGCCTTCGTTGTTGTCGCGCATCGAGACCAATGTCTCTGTGAATTTCCAGTCCACCGTGTCTGTGTGCTTGATCCTCAACACCAACGCCATTGCGACCGCTTGGATGTCCAGAGTTCAGTAGGAAGGCATGACGCTCGACACTATTCGATTCCGAGCTAGGTGACGATGGAGAAGCCTTCTAGACTCGATGGCGAGCAGCAAGGGTCTCCAGGGTCGACTTACTACCAACAGCCTCCATATGAACCCTCGGCTATAACGCCAGAGGCCACAGCCAGCTATATTGCGATCGCCATGCGTCTGCACGAGCAGCAACAGCTCCAGTTCCAGCGGCAACAGAATATGTCGCCCAGTGGTCAAGAACGCTTCCCCGTGCCAACAAACTTCGACGTGTATGAAGATCTGCCACCATCTTCTCGCATAGAAGGCATCCTAGTTGGCCAGTGGGAGGCGCCGCTGTTCGGCTGTTACCGGGATTGCGTTCCCAATTGTTGGATGGTGACATGCTGTCCGTGTATGGCCCTCGCCCAGGCCCTTCATCGCATGCGAGTTTTTCAGTATAAGCGAGCGTGGAGAGGGCTGTTGGTTCTCGTGGCGCTCGAGCTTGCAGCTATCGTGTATGAGACCTACAAGTCGATCGAGAACGGTGGAATTGACACTCGTGGGCCCTACATCGCGGCACTCAACTGCAGTCGCAGCCAGGATTGCTCGCGGCTCGTGACTTTCCTCACCAATTTCTACGGTGGAGCCATCGTAATGCAACTCATCCTCGCTGGTATCATCGCACTCTTGCGCATGAAGGTGCGTCGCTGGTTCAAGCTTCCTGGCGGTTGCTGCGCTGATTGCGGGCTTGCAGTCGCTTGTCCGTGCTGTGCGCTGGCGCAAATCACCACCCACATCAAGAGCTACACCCCACGATCCTGCAGTTTCGGCGAACCTGACGTGTTGCCACCGTACGCCACGCATCAGTACTGAAAACTTGCTGGAATTGGACAGAACTCGGCTATTCATCTTGGGACAGTGTTGTCAACGACAGAGTGAAAATCATGGATGAGACGCTGGAAAATTTAAGCTGAAGATATTTGAAATGTCCATTCCACCGAAATCAGGTCCTGGAGCAACCTTCACCTGCGACTTCTGAGAGCCCCACCAGAAGCAAGTCACCCTGTGTCATTGGGCTTTTTGGTCGCGGTCATTTCCCAACTTTCCAACTCCTGCTATTACCAGAGCACCAGTTCGCAAATAATGGAGGACCACAAACTCGAGCCCAGCACAAGTTATGCCGTGCAGATCGAAACGCCCACGACGAGCTTCGAGAATGATCCTGGGATCAAAACCGGAGCATGGGAAGTCAGCCTAGTCTCTTGCTTCAAGCACTGCGTCCCTAATTGCTGCATGGTTTCGTGGTGCCCCTGCGTCTCCATAGCTCAAGTTTTGGCTCGTTTGGGCGTCATGTCGTACGGAATTGCGCTTTTCACATCTTGCCTCACGCTAAGTTTCATCTGGTTTTGGGTTTGGCATCTTCGCACCACGGTCAGAGAGAAGTTCCGTATCCAAGGGAGCACCATCGGCGACTTCTGTGCTGCTTTCTGTTGCACTTGCTGTGCGCTCGCTCAAGTAGCAACTCACATCAAGAGCTACAAGCCGGGGAGTTGCAACTTCGGCCCTCCAGACACGCTTCAGGGGTATCACTGAGAGTTTGCATTATATGCGTGGATTTTTCGTGGTCAGCCTTTGCATCTCTGCTAAGCCTTAAACAAACGTCTCTATTTTTTTTCTCTTTGTGTGTCCTCGACTGGATCTTTGTCTGTTAGCTCCAATCAGGCGACGTGCAACTCATGCTGTGCTCTCATAAACAATCAACGTCTTGAGCATTTTTGAAGGACTGAAGCTGGAAGCACTTTTTTTATTGTCGAGAAGACTGTTGCCTTGATCCCCAGTACCTTTTCAGCAAATCATGCTCAAGCAGAAGGGTGACTTATCATCATCATGCAATAGTAGATAACTGCTTCATCTCTCCACAGAAAGTGGGTGATCGCATCGAGCTCCGCGTTGAATGCCACCATATCGAGCTCGATCATTTTTCAATTCTCCCCAGATCACTCAGCAGTAATGAACGAAACCCAGAACTCGTTGGCGTCGACGCATCCATCGCCACCTTACGCCTTCCAGATCGACGACCTATCGGCTACAATATCACTCGGGGACTGCATAAAAACTAGCGAGTGGGAGCAAGGTCTATGCGAATGCTGCTCGAGTTTTTTCCAACTGCTGCACTGTGTTGTGGTGCCCGCTTGTCTCGATAGCGCAAGTGGCTCACCGGTTGAATCTTGTGCCGTACGATGTCGCGCTCCTCGTGTCGTGCATATCAATTGTCGCTAGCGTTGGCGTACTGCACTACATTTTTGCCTTGCAACTCCGATCGAAGACTCGTGAGCGGTTCAATATTCCGGGTTGCTGCTGTGGAGACTGTTGCTCTGCAATGTGTTGATCTTGCTGCGGGCTTGCTCAAGTCGCAACTCATGTGAAGAGCTACAAGCCTGGAAGCTGTGATCTTGGACCCTGTCAATGAAGCAGCCAATGGCCTCCTCAGGTTGCATCCGACTCATCAGCATGCTTTTGTTGTGTTCAAGCAGATCTAACGTAGCTCACTAGTACCTTGCAAACTACGCTATACGAGAATAGCTTTCCATCAAGCAGATCTATTTTCTCCCAACATAGTTGGCATGACTCTCGACAATATCTTCTGATCATTTTCGAGAACGCAGAGAACGCTAAGCAAACAAGTAGCAATGGACAGGCCTCCTATCAAGCAGCAACCAGAAGCGCCAAGCTTGCCAGCTTCTGCAGATGAAGTGCTCTATTATGCGATTCCTGTCGCGGTCCCTGCTCAAGAATCACAAGTGGTGGCATCCCCAGTTCATGCCCCATCGCCAGAATCGACTATCAAGACTGGAGGGTGGGAGGTCGATCTCTGCGGGTGCTGCACGCACTGTGTGCCAAATTGCTGCATGTCATTCCTCTGCCCATGTGTATCGCTCGCGCAAATTTCTTCACGACTCGGCATCGCCCCATATGAGTGCTCCCTGTTTTCTTTCATCACGCTACTGTTTCTTAGCGGTGGTCTCTCCCAGGTGTTCTTCTTTATCTGGATTTGGCAAGCGCGCTACGTAACTCGCCAGAGATTCAGCATTCCAGGCGACTGCTGCGGAGATTGCTGCGTTTCGATTTGCTGCTCTAGCTGTGCACTAGCGCAAATGGCCACACACATTAAGAGCTACAACCCAGGAAGCTGCGACTTTGGACCTCCAGATACCTTGCCGGGTTATATCGTTTAGATGGTAGAGGCAACATAGCATTGCAGATCACAAAAAGCAATGTAGCCACCACTTGAATTGCGATGCTTGACGCTTTAAAGTGGGTGTGAGTCCAACTCCCTGGAGACGCAGCTGCACCTTGAATGCATGACCTGCAGTCAACCCAAAGCAGGCGAATGACAGCAAGCGAACGACAGGCATCATTTTGGAATTCGCCTTCAGGTAGGCAAGCAGGATGAAAACCACAGCTCCTGTTATGTATTATCCCGTTCCTGCTGCAGACTCTAGTATGAAGGATCCGTTGCTAGTGCCAGCACTCCACATCAAGAACGGAAAGTGGGAGACTGGTTTATGCGGCTGCTGCAAGCACTGCATGCCCAACTGCTGCACAGCATTCTTTTGTCCGTGTGTTTCGCTAGCGCAAATCTCGGCACGACTCGGAGTTGCCTCGTACTGCTGGTCTCTTGTTCTCTACTTCGTGTTGGTGACACTCGGCGCTGGTCTCCCACAAGTGTTTCTATGGTTCTGGATATGCCAAGTGCGCTACTCCACACGGGAACGGTTTAATATCCCAGGCAGTTGTTGTGGTGACTGCTGCGTGTCAATTTGCTGCTCGAACTGTGCGTTGGCTCAAATGGCAACGCACGTCAAAAGTTACACACCCGGAAGCTGCTACTTTGGGCCGAAAGATACCTTGCCGGCCTACCCAGTTTATCTCGACCCATAGATTAGAGATGCTCATCCGAGCCGCTCGTCTGTTGAGAGCGGCTGTTACTCGGTTCTCTAGAAGATGTGTGCCTTCACGGCCTAGCGACGCCGTTGTAACCCCTTGTTTCACTATTCTTCACTCAAAACGCCCCACAAACTACGCGCGACGGTAGTTTTCCTCATTCTACAATTTTCTTCCAGTCTACCCACCCCTCAAGCTTGAAAAAGCATTCATAACGCAAACACGATTGTATAAGCTAGTTTACGGCAGCTCACAACAACTTTTTCAAATGTTCAACGTACTACTGATGACCTCCATCACGGCCTTCTCCAGCCACGAGCCACCACGGCGGCGTGCAACATCATGCCGCCACGGCTTTCTCCTTCGTGATGAGGCGGTGCACGGTCTTGTCGAGACGGCGGGCATCTTGATGGCCAGCTCCGAGATGTGCTGCGTCGTGCGGATACCCGCGACCAAGTCCTCGCCCTGCGCGCTGAGCAGAAACTCACCGTCGAGCCTGTTCTCTCCGTTGGCGGGCCCATGCCCAAGTCGTCGTCGATGTTGTCGTAGACTATGGCGTGCACGTTGACGGCCGTGCCCTTGAGGTTGAGCACCGTGTCCATCATGGCGGGCATAAAGATGGCGGCGCCCGCACCTAGACGAGCATCGGGTTGCTGGCGTCGCTGAACGTCTTGTTCAGCTTCCTCTCCAAAATCGCGATGCCCTTCTTGACCTCCGACATGAGCTCGTCAGGGAAGCGGCCGCCCACGTCGTAGAACACCTGGCACACCTCGGTGGTGATGGTGACTCGGAGACGCCGTCCATACAATTCTAACCCACATCTACAATCGAATTCTAACCTACAATCGAAACTGCCTCCATCCTAAACTGGATATTGTTGATAAAATCCAGAGCTCGCACGGCATTAGTTTTCCTCATTCTTCAATGGACTCATTCAATGGAATGGATGGAATGGATACACTCCTTCTATCTACTACAATTCTACAATGGAATGGACAAGCACAGCATTAGTTTTCTACAACTCATTCTACTCATTCTACAATCTTCTTCCAGTTGAGCAAACCAAGTTCGAGTCTTCCAGTCGGTCTACCCACCTCTCAAGCTCATATTGTCAACATGGCCGACGGACAGCCCACAGGATCGTATGCCGTCCAGATTGATCGTGAAGGCGACTCAATCAAGACTGGGGAGTGGGAAAATGGCTTTTGTGACTGCTGTACGCACTTGGTGCCCAACTGCTTGATGGCTTGGTGCTGCCCGTGCATCTCGATCGGACAGATCGCTCAGCGCCTCGGTAATTCGTACGGACTATCGTGCCTCACCACTTTCTGCGGTTTTGGCTGCTGCTGGGCGTGGCACCTGCGTTCCAAGACGCGCACAGCTTTCAAGATCCCCGGTAGCTGTTGCGGCGACTGCTGTGCTGCGACGTGGTGCTCGACTTGCGTCCTCGCCCAGACAGCGACTCACATCAAGAGCTACAAGCCCGGAAGCTGTGACTTTGGCGCACCCGACACGCTCCCGGCGTTTAAGTGAGGGAATTTCGCTGCTGTAACTCACCTCGTAATCGTCATAACCTCGTGTGATGTTGAAACAATACATGGTGGTTCGCAGTTTGCCCATATGGAGCATGCGTTGCGCTCTGTTTGCTGGTCGGCGATGTCGACCGGACCTGGTCTGGTTGAAGTGGAAACTCCTACCAAAGAACGCGATGCGAGCAGTCGCTGAGCACTATCCCATGGAGTGCTCGCACCATGCTGGCCGCATAGAGCACGGCTCAGTTTCCCGGTAGCTTGAAAATCCTGCGGGCGGTTCAGAACAGCGTTTCTTGGCGACCAGCCGGCTCGATCGGACCAGCGGGATGGATGGACGGCGAACAGCAAAAGCCGACGAGTCTGCGTCCGAAATGTGTCACGGGTTCAGAAGCCAGCACAACCTCAGCGGCACGTTCCATGCTGGAGCTCTGACAGTCAACATCGGCACCACCACAAAGCTCGATCATTCCATCTTTCACCTCTAGCAGCACACACCAACTCCTACAAGCCACCGAACACCCGACAATGAGTCACCTGACAACTCCAGCGACCAAGTCGGCTGAACCTGAAGCTGTCTACGCTATGGAAGTAGAGACCGGCAAGGCAGCGGCTAGCAACGTGACATTTGAAGAGCTCGGGATCACAACCGGCAAGTGGGATGCCAACCTCTGTGACTGCTTCTCGTCGCTCGTGCCCAACTGCCTCATGGTCACCTTCTGCCCATGCGTCTCGCTCGCGCAAATCTCGCACCGTCTGAACGTTGCTCCGTACCTGACGGTGATCATCATCGCGGCCGTTGTGATCGCCCTCGAGTGGATCATGTTCTTTGTCGCCGTTGGGGATCAAGTCACACTCGGAGACGACGACTACGGCTACGATTACTACTACTACGCACACCGCGTGCGGACGTCCCGTAGCGCTAACGTCGCTTACCGTATCGTGTCGATTGCCGTGCAGATCGTCGTGTTCGTGTTTGTGTGGCATCTGCGACGTCTCACACGCGAGCGCTTCCAGATCCCCGGTAGCGGCTGCGAAGACTGCCTCGTGTCTTTCTTCTGTTCGTGCTGCTCGACCGCGCAGATTGCCACGCACATCAAGAGCTACAAGGTGGGGAGTTGCGACTTCGGAGCCCCTGATATGCTACCAGCGTATCCAAGCGTCTCGGTCGCCTAGAGAAACGACGGACGGAAGAACCGAACGATCAAGTGTTGAATCGAGCGCGTCTCTCATGAATGTGTTAGTGCGTCTATGAACACGACATCATTGTTACCATCTTAATGAACGATGTGTCTTGCAAACGCTCAGTTCTCTTCGAGGTAAAAGTTCCATATGCAGACACAAGCGTCAGCGCCGACCGACACAAGTTGTCGCTCATCAGGGCTCCATGCTAACTTGTTGACAGCCGAGGAGTGTCCCAAAGCTGCAGACTCTGCTACAACCGACAGTCCCGCCACTTCATATACTCGAACCTCGCTATCATCGCTTCCAACCGCGAGGAAACGACCAGAAGGAGAAACGCTGAGGCAGGTGAGGCGGGAGCGATAAGGGCTGACTTGACTCATAACAGGAACTGGGACATCGCAGTCCCAGACTAGAAGTCTCCCATCCGCACCGGCAGTGACGATCTCCGTTTCGCTGTCGAGTCGCTGTGAAATGCCAAGGAATGCTCCCTCACGCACTTGCTGTGCCACAACCCGGCGCTCGCTCTTCAGGTCGTAGATGAAAAGCGTCTTGTCCTGGCCGCACGAATGCACCCAGTGAGGTTTCCCCACATCTACTAGAACCTGTGACACTGCGCGTGAATGCTCGTGGAATTGCAGCACTAGTTCTCGTGTTGCCAATGACCAAACGCTGACACCGCCATCGCTCGCGCCGCTTACTGCGAATTTGCCATCTCCGCTGCAAGCGACACTCGTGACTTCTCCACGATGAGCGTTCGCGATGTGCCACTTTTTAGATATCGTGCTGGCGTCGAATGCTCGAATCCAGCCATCTGACCACCCGGTGAGCAAGATGGATGCGCTGCCATGCGCAGTGCTGGGTCTACTATTTGGTGTTTGGACGATGCTGAGTCCTCCGACGGCTTCTGTCGCCATTGCGCGCAGCGAATAGCTCGACAGATCCCACAATCTCACGGATCCATCCATCGAAATGGTCACCACTGTCTCGCACGAGTCCCCGAATGAGCATCCTGTCACCGGACCCAAGTGGCTGCTCGCGATCTCTGTGGTTTCTAGCGTCGATGTGTTGACCAGGTACGTTTTTCCTGCCGTTGTGCCTGCAAAGAGCTTTGAACCACCGGCGCCAACCGAGACACTCGTGATTCCTCCAACGAGCTGGACTTGACCGATGAGATTCATTTCGCACCCTCGGCCGATTAGCTTCTTTAGCACGCCGTCCCCTGCTCCGACGTAGACAAAGCCAGTCGTACGGCACGTCGCTAGACTGTGAACTCCATTCCTCGATACAGGAAGGGCATCCCGGTACACTTGTGCTTCTGTGCTGAACACGACCAGCTCACCTGCCATCGTTCCAGCTAGCAAATCCATAGACGGAAAGGTGATGGTCGCACACAAGTAGCTGCGTGCAAGCCCGACATTCGGCATGGCGATTGGCGCAACTTCAAGCTTGTACTGCATCCCGGATATATCATACGCAAGCTCTCCGAGAAGAAGCTGACTGGAGTAGGCGAGAGTCAGCTCGTACTTTGGTCGACGCGACTTCTCCTCCATTCTTCCCCAGTTGACAATGGTCGCTGGTGCAGGAAAGGACTTGGTCAGCACTAATTCAGACGTCTAACAGAGTAGCGACAACAGCAGTACAGTTAGACGGTAGAATCCCCCCTTTGCGTTCGTGCAGTGAGGTTGAACCTACCCGCATATCCCAGAGCATGATGCGGCAATCCTCAGATGATGCCACAAGAAAATGGTCATCTGGAGAGAACGCCATTTGCAGAACGGGGCGTTGGAATCCCTCAAGGGAAAACAATTGGCGACGAGCTGCAAGGTCCCACACGACAATCACAGCTGCTCCCGCCCGTCGACGAGAAGGGAGCTGCGCCGACGCGACCATCGATCCAGTGTTTGCCATGCTCAAAAGATTGATCTCTTCGTCGTGTCCTCGAAGCAGCTCCTGACCGTGGCTCTCGTGGATGTTGCCCAACACAACCGCTGCCCCCATACTGGTTACAGTATTGTTAGAGTCACAACGTTCAAGACAACAAGCCATGAAGAAGTCGAACCATGTGACGTAGGCATCCGGGTCGGTCGGATGGGCGTGCACCGTGGCCTTGTTCTTGCCCGTGAAGCCGGTCATGTGCTCGAGCTCGAGGGTCGCCAGCACCGCTGGCTCCTGCTCGCCCTGGTTGCCTCCCACTCGCTGCTGCGAGCCGCCGAAGCGAGCGGACTGTCCCCAGCCTGTCGACGAAGGAAAGTTGCCATTATGGTAGTAGCCAGTCGCCATCGAGTCCTTGCCGCCATCTCGCAACCCGCTGCCGCTCGAGGCGCTCGGAGCGAACAGCTCCGGGTCGATGCCTCCTCTGGGCTGCCGTTGCATTTGCGATCGAGGCTGGGCTGTGGAGAGAGACTGCTGACCAAGTTGAAGTCGAGCGAGTCCCGCGTGGCACTCGCAATGGGTTCATTTCGCCGCGAAACGGATCACGGCGTTTCGTCGCCACGACGGCAATAGACGACGGCGACGACGAGATCCTGGCCGACGACCCGCACTCGCGCTGTCAACCGATCTGCCCAGCAGCAACACGTCGCTGCCGACGCTGCTTTCCCTGTATGAGGAGCCGCTTGACCCGAGCGCCGCGCCAGACAAACCGCTGCCAGGGCTCGACGACGACGACGGCGCCTCCCATGGCAACTACCGCATCATCGGCAAAGGCATGACTTCCGGGTAGTCCAAAAATTGACTTCTGGGTAGTCTGTAACCCCTATTACAGACACCCATAGCGGGAACCGCTACCCTGTTCTGGGATTCCACGAATCCGACCACCACTTTTGGCACCAGCCAATGGGAGGCCGCCAAATTTCTAGCATATTCTTAACATATTTCTAGCATGGACTACTTGGTAGTCAAAACGACCCTACCCGGTTCTGGGATTCCACGAATCCGACCACCACTTTTGGCACCAGCCAATGGGAGGCCGCCAAATTTCTAGCAAATTCTTAACACATTCTTAACACAGTATACCGGGAAGTCAAAATGCACTCTTGCGGTGCAGGTCGAATTGTCCCCACAACATCACAGATCCTCCCTAAAACATAGAGGTTTAGTTTCGACAAATCATGTTTATTTCCCTGTGAAATCGCATATCACCGCCCATTCTTCCCCTTCCCTCAAGTGCAACCAAGTATACATCTCCAAGTGTCTCTCTCCCTGCATAATCCCTCTCCTCCCTCTTCTCTCATCGCCCACAATTTAAGCGTCCGTTTCCTCTCCAAAAACTCAGCTCTATCGATCGCCCGGGGCACTTGTCGCCCCTTCGCAAACCCAGCCGGCCCGACGGTCCGCAAGGGGAAAGCAAGCCACGCCGGGGCGCGCCGAGGCGAGGCCAGTTGCTCGCCATGCTGCGCGCCAAGCACATGGGCTTCAAGAGCGTGCGCCGCGTGGAGGTCAAGGCCGAGACGACGACGCCAGGCGAGGCGCGCGGCGGCGCTGTGGACGCGGCGAGCGCGCGCGCGGGCGCCTCTCGCGGGCGGCGCACTCTGCCGCGGCTCGAGTTCACGGTGGATGAGGACGGCGCCGTGCTGCACGGGCCGCAGCGCGGCGCGTACCCTTTCCTGGGCGCGTCGGGCGACGCGGAGCGGGAGCTGGCGGCGAGCTTCCGCGCGCTGCACATGCGCGAGGTGCCGGACGAGAACGAGCGCGACAATGGGGGTTCGACGGCGGCGGTGGACGGCGACCAGGAGGAGGAGGAGGATAACCAGAAGGAGGAGGGAGACGAGGAGGAGGCCGAGCGCAAACCCGCGCCCATGAAGGAGTGCATCCTCAACGACACGCGCGCCACCACGCTGGCCATCAAGTACGACCGCGGGGTCGGGAAGTTTGTGTGTGGGTCCAGCATCGAGCGATTCTCGGGACACACGGGCGTCTGCCGCGTGCTGGGGAGCAAGAAGTACCCCATCATCCCACACAGCCTCCGCATCGGAGACCTGCTGCGCATCGGGTCCGTCGGACTCGTCGTCTGTGAGATCAACCGCACGGCCAGTGAAGAGACGCTCGAGGCGCTCAGCGAGGAGGAGTACGAGTTCCTCAAGGAGAACTACCTCAGCCTCCCGCTCCAGCAGACATTCCACCCCACCGACTCGCGAGGCGCCCAGATGGACGACGACGACGACCGTGCAGACGACAAGGACGACTGCGCGCGCACGCGACGTGTGGGCGGAGAGACCTCGGACGAGGGCGAGTCCGAAGAGGACGCTCGCGCCGGCAGGGACTCGGCCGGCGCCGATGGGCAAGGTGGCGGCGCCAAGGACGGCAGTCGCACCGTGGGTGTCGCCGGCGTGGCCGGCAAGCGCTTCTGCTACATTTGTTACGACGGAGATGAGGAGCCAGAGGAGAACCCGCTCGTCGCGCCATGTGACTGCAAGGGCGACACCAAGTACGTGCACCTTGAGTGCCTGCAGCGCTGGAACAACAACCTCGACGCCGAGGGCAACAATCCCAACCAGAAGGTGTGCGCTGTCACCAATACGGACGGGCTTGACGTCTGCAGTATCTGCAAGGCCACATACCTCACGAGCGTCCGGCTCGACGACGGACGCGTTGTATCGCTGCTCGCCAAGAAGCTGCCACCCCCGTATGTGACTTTCGCCGTCGTCACGCAGCATGAGACCCGCAACCGGTCTACCGCCCTCACCAACACCCGTTTCCAGCTCAGCTTCGCCAAGTGCGTCCTTGATAGCGTTGTGTTTCCCTGGATTTATGACTGATGTGTGGACTCTTGTGTTGAACAGCCTGCCACGCGGCCAGCAGTACCTGACCATCGGTCGCTCGACGACGAACAACATGACTCTACGGTACCGAACCGTCTCACAGCTTCATGCCAAGATCAAATTCCAAGATGTACGTCGTCCGTTGCGATTCAGAATGAGGTACCCATTGCTCGTGTCGCGAAAACTAATACGCTACTCTCTATGAACAGGGCCATTTTTTCCTGTTCGATGCCTCAAGCTCCAACGGCACCATGCTGTTTCTGAGCAAGCCACTCGAGTTGGACTGGAACAAAACCATGCACGTCAAGATTGGTCGCACCATTCTGACGCTCAAGTCAAAGAAAAAGTGGAAGTGGACAGGTGCGTCGGAAGATGATGCAGACAGTGATGGAGAGGGTGTAAGCTCTCCTCGACCCAGTGGGGCAGGCACTCCACGAGAGGGCGGAGAATCCACGCCTCGAGCCAGTGCCTTTAGGGCTCCCACCCCTCGCCACCCAGGACAGAACCGATTCGAGCCTGATGGGATTCTAAGTGATCCCAGCGCCGAGTTGCTGTCACCTTTCCGAGGTATGCCGATCACATTGCCGGTGGAGCCACTGACGTCAGATATTCAAGACGGTAGCGAGGATTCTCCAACCGCTGAGGCGCCTGCCACGCTTGTGCACTCGCCTCAGGTGCGCACAGCCCCCTTGGTCGATGATCCCGAGTTGCCAGAATCATTCAACCTCAGCGAAATTGACGACGACGTCCAGAACGCGTCCACTTCCGACTCCCATCCCGCTGAGGATAACCAGCAGCAGCAGCAATCTACTTCGTACCGCGCATTCATGCCTGGAAACCCCCGAGCCAGCCCTCCGGAAGCACCTGGCCTCAACGGCGGTGGAACTCCTTTGGGCCTTCTGCAGGGACGTGTAGCCGACCTTCCGCGCATGCGCAACGAACTCCGTCAGCGCCGCGAGCACATGCTGTTCGACCTCGTGGACTCGCTGGCGCTCATCGACTCGCTGGAACGAATGCCGATGAGACGACCGACTGCGAGCACGCGTGCGGTTGCTCCCCCGAGACGCCTGCCACATGCTCGTCGTCCCTCGAGCGCGAGCCGCCCCGAGCAGCAGCAATAAGTTAACAGTTCGTGTGTTTTGCTTTCCCGCATTGCCTAGTTTCCTGCACATCGAGTCCGACTAGATTGATTGGTAGTTTGCTTGCTTACTCGCTTTGGTATTTGCCAAAATGAAGGAGTCTGTTTGCTTCCAAAGGAAAATGGTAGATGTTGTGAAGCACCTACATGATGGGCTGGTTAGACGTCCAAAGCTTGGTGGGGCGCGACAGCTCGTCGCCCACGAGCTGCTTCCAGCTCTCGTGGGTCTGCTGGATGACCTCGACCGCAAAGTCGCGCGGCATGGCGCGGCCGCCGAACGCAAATTCGCTGGGCGGCTTGCCGTCCGGGATCTTGTAGTCTCGGAACCAGCGGTGGATCTGCGCAACGGCGTCGTGCAGCTCCGTCTTGGCGAGGTCCTCAATGTCGTTGACGTGCTCGGCCAGCGGGTCCTTCATGTTGATAGCGATGACCTTCCAGTCCGTCTCTCCGCTGTCGATCATGCCGAGCACGCCGAGCACCTTGACGGGGTAGACCTCGCCCACGGACGCCACATAGCGTCCGATCTCGCACACGTCGATGGGGTCGTTGTCTCCGCCGTGCTTGGTGTTGTCGTCGACGTGGTTCGGGTCCTCCCACGTCTGCGGCAGGCATCCGTAGTTGACGAGCGAGGCGCTGTGGTAGAGCCGCGGGAGGCCCTTCTTGACGTCCTGCTTGATGGGGTTGAACTCCTCCTCGCCCGCGATCTCCATCTTCTCGCGCGTGCCGCGCGGGATCTCGTTCACGAACTGGAAGATGCTGGAGCCCGATTGGTGCGGGTGCGCCAGCGAGTCGTCGAGCGCGGGCGACAGCAGCGGGATGTGGTGCCACGGCGACTGCTTGCGGCCCAGCTCGTCGTAGAAAAAGTAGCGGCACGCCGTGGTGCCCGGCTCGCCCACGCGCCGCACCGTGTGCTGCGCAAGCGGCTCGGTTTAGTGCAGCAGAGCGCGGACGCACACACACATTAGCGTTGACGACGCACCAGGAGGCGGCTGGAGGCGCCGCGCGCGCGCGGCCGCAGGAGCTGGAGCATCTTGGCCGCACAATCGGGAGTGCACTTGACCAACATGAAGTTCGCGCTTTTGACTTCCGGGACTGCAGTGGGATGAGACCTGGTAGTCAAATCAAAGACACATACCTCTATAAATAGTTTAGTCGTTCATATAAGCTACATATACACGAACATATACATACAATAGACAAGGTCAATACGATCTGTAAATGCATACAGTGAATAAAACAATGGTATCAAGTTAAACGATCGCTCGCTGCCGTTTGAACGCGCTTGACTATACTGGATCCAAGAGAGTCCCTCCCGCTCTTGGCCCCAGTATGGCCGCTTCTCCCGCCGGCGACATACAAAGGACACAGGGGGCGTGGCAGCGTGAGGTGGCAGTCGAGAAAGTGCGGATCCCATGGCGACGCCGCTGTCGCTGCTGGTGGAGGCGAACCCCATGACGGGCCGGCTGTCGGCGCCGCCGCGGCCTGCAGGCGTGGCCATCGGCTACAGCGACAGCGAGAGCGACGCGCCAACCGAGTCGGAGGACGAGGCGGACGCGCCGCCACCCGCCGAGGACGACGAGTTCGTCTTCGACGCGCCGGCCTACTACGACCTGGCCAACCCGGCGCTCGAGCGGCGCTACGTCAACAACGCGGATGGCTACTTCTCCTCTCCGGCGCCGTCGGCGGCCACGACGGTGGCCTCTCCGCCCTCGGAGGTCCCGCACGCGCCGGTGGAGGTCAAGAGCGACCACGACCAGCAGGTGGCAGAGGAGCCGCTGGCCAGGTCGCTCATGAGCAGCTACTCGGGGATGCCAAGTGGAGCGGACGAGGCTCGCAGTGCGCCTGCGAGGCCGCGAGATGCCGCGACGAGCGCGTTCTCGCAGGCCGTGCCCAGCTTTGGAGCCTTCTCGCAGGCGGTGCCGAGCCTTGGCAACCAGGCTGCTGCTTCTATCCATGTTGCACCGCCCACTTTTGGCAAGCCTCAGAATGGAGATGCCGGCAACAACACCTCTGTGGACGCTGAGATGGACGAGTCGGAGACCAAGCCTGCCGCTCTCTCTCCTGTCCCGTTCCACCCGGAAGATAACCAGGTCCAACACGAGCAGGACGTCGATGAACACATGAGCGACGCTGGATCAGAGGGCACGGTGGAAATGAACACCAGCGTCATCATGGCTGATGTGGAAGGTCGTCCTACACCGCTTACTGCTCAGGCAATTGCTTCCGCCGCCGAGTACGAAGAAGAAGACGCTGAATCGGTTGCATCGATCCTGTCGCGGAGCCTATTGTCGGAGGGTGCGCCAGAGACTCTCGAAGAAGTGCTGGAGCACTACGCATCGTCATCTCAGTCCTCAGCGACTTCGTATCGGATGCGCGACATTGATGCTAGCCGGGGGTCAATTCATTCCTCGCAAGGCTCTATCTCACCTCGACATGCAAGCCATCACTTCCAGCAGCCTCGCTCTCAGCCAAACATGCATTTCGGCGCAGCGAGCTATCATCAACCGCCTCGGTCGACTGGATCGTACAATACCCACTCTAGTGTGTCCTCATCTCTGTTGCAGCCAACTGAATCATATATCCGGCGATTGCAAGCTGAGCAGCGGCTGCGAGAAGAGACGTACATGGAAGACTTCCCAGTTCAAGACAAGCCGCACCGGGTGACGAAGCCACACAGCCCGAAGCTTCGCACTAGCCGAAAAGCTGAAACGAAGCCTCGTGATCCCACTGACATTTCTAGGATGAGTAGTACGAGTCGTGAGCTGCTCAAAATCCAGGAAGAGCGACTGCGCCTTCAGATGGAGCGAATGAAGATCCGTGAGTTCCACGAGCGGACGAAAGTTCATCGACCTCCGGTGAACATTTTCCAGCGGTCAACCAAACAGCTGACGATTCCGCAATCGCCACATTTGTCCGTGGATGGCCGATCTCGGCGATCCCACCGCGATGCAAGCATCGAATCGAATGCAGAAAGCACTGAAGGTGATGCTGAAAAGCCAGCCATGATCACCCCTGAGTCTCTACTTTCTCGCGAATACAAGTATCCTGCCACTAAAACCCACTCGAACCTTCACAACGGACCTCCTCATCCGACGGTACGTTTCATAAGCGATCGTTTGTGTTTATTAGTCTAGTTTTCTCACATGCGCTTCGGCAGATCCCACACACACCACAACTCCAGACTGCTACAAGATCGTCTCGACGAGGCATTGTGCCCGATCCACATCAAGCTGAACGTCCTCGCCGGCCACCAACTGCGACGGCATCCAGGGGACTCACTCAGGTATGCGGAAAACATCACTTCATGAAGATTCACAGTTGCTAACTATGCGCGTATCATTTTCTGTAGCCCGCGACTCCAAGCCTGGAGACTCGTCGGCGAGCGCAGGCAGCAGCATCATACCGCCGACCGATTGATGTGCCGGACAAAGACGAAGAAGAGCTTTCGAAAAAATTCCGTGCCCGACCGCTAAACAAGAAAATCCTGGAACCGAAGCTGCAGTCTCCATCAAAGTCGTTGGACCGCGCAGTCCCTTCCAAACCGTCGACTCATACAACCAGCCGTATAAGCGCGGGAGATATGGAGCGCAGGCGACAAGAGCGGGAGCAGCAGCGTGCAGCTGGCTCGGCTCGCGCGGCTTCAGCAGGTCCACGACGACCGGTGGTTCCAGAAACCCCTCCACTTAAGAGTATTCAACTTCATCGCCAGTACCAGGAGCAATTCCGGCGTCGGATTGAAGAGGAACAAAAGGAACTTGAGCGAAAGCGAGACTTCAAGGCAAATCCGATGCGTGTCACTACGACGCCTCCGCGCTTCGAGGGGTCGATTAAACCCTTAACAGAGATCAAGCCCTTTGCGATGCCTGGAGAGCGACACCACGAACTGGCGCGTGAGCGCTTCGAAGCAAAGAAGAGAGAAGAGGAAGAGCGACTGAAGGAGTCTGCAAAGTTCCGCGCCAATCCAATGCCAGTGTTCTCGACTGACTCAGGCAGCGACTCGGATCGCGCGTCAAAGCCCAGTGCAAAACCACTCACGACGTTTGCAGCTCCAGTGCTTGCGTCAGACCGCCGCGCTGCTGAACGCGCTGCGTTTGACGCAGCTGAACGTGAACGCCGTGAGATGGAGGAGGCATACCGCAAGCGTGTGGAGGCGGAGGCCAAGCGCCTCGAAGAGGAGGAAATCCGGCGAATGCGCAAAGAAGCGATGGTGTTCCACGCCCGTCCAGCTCCAGAGCCCAAGTCGTATGCCTTGCGATCCAACAACCAGATCGACAACGACGACAACCAGTGATCGAGGTACTTTCCCAAATTGATGATAGATCGCTCTTCTCGCAAAAAGAAGAGCAGCATAATCGAGTGCAACACCGTCGTGAAAGTTGAATCCTCCGTTCATGGCTCGTCTTCTTATCCTTTTTCAAAACACCCTCCGCCTTGCCGCTCACAAAACGATCCATAACACTGGCGAAAGTCATGATGTCAACTGTTCGCTTAATGTCATTGATGCTTCTGTTGCTGGGCATGAACGCTCCTGCCTCAGGCGACTCAATCATCTCACAGCTTCTGGCGCCGTTCGCGGACATCGAGCGTCTCGCAGACGACAGTAATCTGGAGGTCGCCAAGCTCGTCAAGGATGCGATCATGGAGATGCGAACGGGCAAGGCGAGTCTTCCTGGGTGGGAAGCAAACGGCTCCTTCACGCCTGTCGACGAGAGATATCTAGTCGGTGAAGATCACATGCAAGTGCTGCTGGATTTGTATCGCAAGTGCCGCACGCGTGAGTCGTGGGCACTGCAGACTTGGTGTGTCGGCGACGAAGACAAATTTGCGAATGGCACTGATAGACTGACCATGTGCCCACCCGGAGTCCGCACACATCCGTGCACTGGTCGCGTTTTGCCGGGGAACTGGAGTCATGACGGGCAATTTGACCCTCGGCAACCGGTCAAGTTTCTCTGGCCATGGGAGGGAATCAAGTGTGAGGCATATACAGACCCCACTACAATCACGCACATGTGGGCAAATTTTCTCTGTGCTAGACTACTTGTTGCCGGTTTCTAATTGAGTTTGAAATAACAGATTTTTGCCAGGAGAAGCGTTGCGCTGTCGATTGGACGAGCTGAACTTCGGCGCCATGCGCTCGCTAGAGCAGCTGTAAGTACGGGCGAGCTATCTCCTTTCTTTGCTGTGAGCTGACGAGGACGGCACAGCGATCTATCCAACAACATGATGTCTGGGCCATTCCCTCCCTGGATCAACGGCATGCTCAGTGAGCTTCGGTTTCTGAACTTGAGCCAGAATCAGCTCACTGGTACTTTACAGAAGCCGTTTAGCGGCTGCGAATGGCTCGAAGTGCTGTAAGTATACCGGATATCGATAGTGTTCACATCGGCGATCTCACACCACGGTGTGCCCTCATGACTTTAGCGATATATCGCACAACAACTTGACGGCGACATCGCTTACCATCTTTGGATCGATGAGGAGACTTCGGCATGCGTACGTGGAAAGTATCTATTGAAAAAAGACGCAACTGACATGATAGCGACTTCATAAATGCAGCAACTTGGCACACAATCCAATCAGCTTGAAGCTGCCAGTCCGTTCTTTCCAGGCGGATTTACTGCAGTATTTGTAAGTAAAGTCGCAAGCTGTTGTAGACGGCAGATACTAACTGTTTAGTTGCTTCGACTGGATGGCAGAAACCTTAGTCACTGCGAGCTTGAAGGAGGGATTCCAGATTTCCCTCCATTTCGCCATCTTGTGACGTTGTAGGTGCTCCTTTTCTTACAACTGTAAACCCGGATATCCTTCATCTCATTGAATTGGTCGTTTACAGGGATCTGTCGCACAATCACTTCACAGGCATTGTTCCTCGTCGAATTACTTTCATGGGAAGACAGAATCCAACGGACCCTGATGAAGAATCTCATATTGAGATCATGTACGTCGATTTGGCTGATATTTTCTTCACATCTGAGCTGCAGGACTCTTACTTGGAGCTAGTGATATCTCCCACAATTTTCTTTCTGGGCGGATACCAGAGTTCTGGAATGCTTCATCGCTACACGTTTTGTATGTCTACTTCGAAATTATGAATATGCGTTCATCACCATTCATCGATGTGGGAGTTTTGATTTCAGGGCCGTGAACAACAACAACTTCTCTGGACGAGTGCCTGATCTTCCTCCACAAATGTACGCTCCCAACTCTCGATGATTGGTCTATGTCTTAGCGAACACTTTTGGTACGCAGTGCAAAACTGGGTCTGAAAGCTAGCAGCATGTTTGCTGGCAACGGAAATCTGTGGTGCCCACTTCCCGATGAATTGGCCAGCTCCAACATATCCTGTATTTGTGGTGGGGGCTACACTTTCAAGTCTGGAATGATTGATTCAAAAGAAGTTAGGCACGATGGGGAGGCGAGGGATCTCTTTGTTGAGCCCCACCCACTTATCGCAGCGATCAACACTTCAGCAATGTGTTCACAGTGTCCGTACGGCACATATTCCAACGAGACGACAGGATACCAGTGCTTATCGTGTCCGACAGGCTGGATTCCGGTGTCATCCGTGCTGGAAGAAGTTCCACGATATATGTGGGACGAGCGCTTCGCAGATTTGATGGCGCGTGGTATGGACCGATGTGGCCAATGTCCACCAGGATCGTTCATAAATACCAACAGCCCCAGCGAACCAAGTTGCCAGCTCTGCCCACCTGGAACTGCTAATCCGAAACCTGGACAATATGCTTGTGTTCCATGCTCGGCTGGGCATTTCTCCGCTAACGAAGGTGCTGAAGCATGCAGTGCATGCAACCCTGGTACTTATACCGACATGGAAGGATCGGCCGAGTGCTCGTTGTGCCCGCCCGGAACTTTCAGTCGATGGGCAGCTCATGCCAACAATACAGGGATTGCCGAGTGTCTTCCGTGCGCTCGCGGATTTTACCAAGAGCTGCCTGGTTCACCCAAGTGTATACCATGCCCGGACGGAATGGTAGCTCGTCTACCAGGGATGTCCAAGTGCCTCAGCTGCCAGTCTGGGAGCTATATTGACCCTGTCACCAAGTCGTGTATGCCGTGCGAGCCCGGGACATTTTCAACAACAGAAGGAGCGAGCGAGTGCGATTTGTGCCCACCAGGGACTACCACCGAGACGCTTGGCAGCCAAGTATGCTTTCCGACAGCCCCGTCTGGACGAGAGTACACTAGCCTCAGCGATCTCGATGCGACTGGTGCTGAATCTCGACCTGTACGGGAATGCCAACCGGGGACGTACAACAGCGGCAAGTTTCTCTCTTGTCGCCCTTGTCCAAGAGGAACATACGCTTCAAACGCTGGTGCACAGGAATGCATCGGTTGCCTGATTGGGTCGTTTGCGCCAGATAGCGGAATGACAAAGTGCATCGACGCTCCAGCTGGGTATTTTGTTGGCAAAGCTGGCGCATGGGAGTCTACTCGCTGTCCGGCGGGCCAATATTCACCTCACACTGGTTCGACTTCGTGTGAGATTTGTCCCGATGGGACGTTTGCTGTCCTTGGGGGAGGTTTAGCTTGTGAGCAGCCCCGAATCGGCGAGATCCTCCAGCGCGTCGAGTGGCCACGAGCACAAATGACGTTGGTGGGCATGACATTGGATGACTTTCACGAACGTTTTGACACGAATGCTACTGGAGAAATCCCTTCCTCAAACGCAAGCATTGCGAATACTCGTCCAGCAAAAGCGGCCGCTGAGTCTGTTCGCCTCGCACTGGATCTGTTCGCAGTGGAAAATGTCAAGGTGCACGTCATTGGTGCAGAGAGGGCGAGTCTAGTCGAAGGGTTGAGTAACATTGCGATCGACCTGGCCATCGAGAAGGTGCCCCTCCAGCTTCCGAACCGAGGGAAACAGCACTCTGACTCTTTCAAGGAGCAATTCAGAGCTGCTAACGTGAGCGCACTTCGACTATCCGCCGTCGCAAAGAAGAAGAAGCCGGAGGAGGAACCAACACTAGGCGATGGCGCTATCTCGAGCTTGCTTGGAGGCATCCAGAAGACTTTCAACTTTATTTCACAAAGCGACAGCAGTGAGCCGGCAAGCGAGATCCAAGCTAACAACTCGCAGGGTCTCGCCGAAACCGTGTCGAGCGAGGGATTTCGTGCACTAGTGGGCAGGAACCTCGGTCTTTTCGACTCATCGCAGCGACCAATCCCGATGATGCTTGTGCAAACGAAGCTATTGAGTCACGACCAAGCCTGGCGGACGACTCGGGCCGTTGCATGTCCTCCAGGCAGCTTTTTCTCTTCGATTAACAGAACGTGCGAGCTGTGCTCGCCAGGCTTCTTTGGCAACGAGTCGGGTGTAACAAGCTGCCACAAGTGTCCGAAGGGCTCGTTCTCCGACGAGCCGGGTATGGAAGCGTGCGAAGAGTGCAAGTTCGGCTGGGACTCGCGAGCGGGCTCGACTCGATGCACCAAGTGCTCGTGGTTCACAAGCGAATGCTCGGACTTTGCCGAGCACATCCTCATCACCGCCGCGTTGGCACTGGCGCTGCTATGGAAGGTGTACCGCCGCCTTCGCGCTGCGTGTTACGGCGATCGGCGAGCATTGCAACGCAGCGAAGACACGGTGCTGCTGGCGACCGTGCGGACATACGGACGCATGTTCGGTGGCGCCAGGTACGCTGCGATGGTGAGTCATTCGATTTTGCTCTACACGATCGGAGATGGGAGCGCTGAGCTGACGTTTGACAGGGAGAGGTGTCTGCTTCGACACTGTGGTCTCCGCCAGGAGGTGGACCTCCATGAGAGCGGGTGGATGAATACTCGCCGTCCCTCGATGGAGATGGAGCGTTCTGTTGCCCGCTACAGTAGTGGCCAATCGCAAAGAGGACGCCGACGCAGTGGCGCGCTGCCGTTGGCCACCAATGTGGGAGACCTAGTCAGACTGCTTCAACTTGTCGACGTGACAGTCGCGTCGATGACGTCGCGGCGGGCGTTACGAATCGGATGGTGTGATTGGACACATGAGTGATCGAGAAAAAAATCAAGCGCGTCGTCGTTGCCAACTTCGTTCTCGTCGGCCCAGCGCGAAGACGCGAGATTTCAGAAAATGCACCTAGCATAACATCACTTCGCTGCAAGCTCTCGACACCTCAGGACACATCGCTTCTCTACGCGGAATGTCGCGGTCACTTTGCTCGCATCAGCTCCAACAACAACAACAACAACAAAAGTGTAGGCTGCCAAAAAGCAAAAGCGAATCTGCACGCAGTCGTACCGTAGCTGTCCATCGCGCCAGAACGTTCCAACGTGTCACTGGGCTGCTCTGACTCGCCGTTTGTATATTTGACTTGTTTTTTGTATGCTTCTCCTCCCCTCGGAGGCAAAAATACAGGCTCGACGGACGCGCCAGTCGGAAAAGCAGCGGCCAAGCCTCATGCTGGGGACGGCGACGGCGAGCACCTGGGGGAATCCGCTGCGGGTGCGTGGCGTATACTAGCGCGTGTGAAGGTGTATACTAACGCGTGGGGGGCCAGACGGACATGGAGGGCGTGCCGCTGTTCGAGCGCGAGCACCGCAACGACAGCCAGTTGGTCCAGCGGCTGCAGAACGAGCTGGCGGACGCCAAGCGCTTCGTGGAGGCGCAGGCGCGGCGGCAGAACGACCTCGAGTATGTGAACGAGGACCTGGAGCGCCGGTGTGTATACGTATAGCGTTGTTTTTTGGCTGGAAGGTGTCGGGAGCCGCTGACGATGGGGGGAAAGGCTGGAGCAGGAGGCGCTGGAGCGCATCGCGCTCGAGTCGCAAAAGGCCGAGGACGAGAAGCGCTGGCGCGCCGAGAAGAAGGAGCTGGAGGAGCAGCGCGAGCTGTGGGAGAAGCGCTGCGAGGAGGAGACGCGGAGGCGCGCGATCATCGAGGAGCGCCTGCGCCGCGCCGAGAAGGAGCTCTACCGCATGCACCAGAAGAAGTACGACATTGAGAAGCAGGTGCGGCGCGAGGAGAGCGAGAAGCGCAAGCACGAGGCGCACATTGTGCGCAGCCTCGAGCGCGACCAGGAGCTGTCGGCCGCGCGCCGCGCGCAGCAGCTCGGAGGCTACGACCCGATGGTCAACCCCAAGGACGTCAAGCCTGCGGCTGTGCGCACGCGGCAGGCGCTCGCCTCGGCCATGGACTTCCTCGGCATCTAGGCGGCCGGCCCGACAGGAGCAGCAGCAAGAAAACGGAGCGGTGTACAGTAGACAAAGCGAGGGAGCGGACGGAGGCGGCTCGGATTGGGGGCCCGGGCTGCGCGCCAGGGCTGTACACTACACGGGCGGAGGGCGTCGACAGCATGGACGGAGGCTGTAGGCCCGGCAGTGCATGGCACGACAGAAGGGGGTGCAGGCAGGAGAGAGAGAGAGAGAGGAGAGAGGAGAGAGGAGAGAGGGAGAAGACGACGCGGCCAGTGGTGGTGCTCGACTCGAGCGTCGAGCACCAGGACGACCGCGGATATCTTTACACGTTGCTCTTTTGCCTTCGCTTCGGCCTGCACGCTCGTGCTGTGGCCAGCTTTGCACCGCATCGATGGATCGGGAGGATACTCCGTGAAACGCAAGCGAGCAACGTAGCGCTCACGGGCTCATTCGACCGCTGACGCCAGTCCGACCAGTCTTGACGCCACGCTGGCCATTGACTCACCGGCACCGAGAGACGCGGCAGGGTCGTGCTGACTGCCGAGACGGCCTGGGCCACCGTCGCCACTGCCTCGAGAGATCGGACAGTAGCACGGCAGACGATGCACGCGAGCATGGAGGCGATCATGCTTGACACGGATGGCCACCACGACACCTTGGTGCTCGAGCATCCACGTCAAAAGCAGAGCGTGAGTATATAGCAGTAAAATAGAGCGTTTCCATTGGCTAATCAATTCAAAACCCGCTCTGATTGGCCCAGAGGGACGCAGAACGTGAGCACAAACGCGCATTTTTGGATCGCGTCGCGATGGCCAGCAAGCAGCAGGCCATGGATCTGGACGAGGAGCTCGCGCTGCTGCTGCGCGAGCAGGAGCAGTTCATGCGCCGCAGCGAGCAGCCAGCCGCCAAGGTCTCGCGGCGCGGCGCCCCGTCTGCCTCGGTCTCAGGCTCGCAGGCTCAGCGCGGGCCGCAGGAGAGCGAGGAGAAGCAGGAAGAGCCGACGGTCGCGCCGATCGTCGGCCGCGTGGTGGAGCGCGACGTCGTGCGACTGGACGCGGCCAGCGCGCGCCTGGCGCCGGTGAAGCGCGAGGCTACGGGCTTCCCGTCGATGCGCAGGTGCGGCGAGAGTCTGTTTGGCCGGCGGCAGAAGAAGGCGCCGACGC